>ML309900.1:0-29873 GCA_005239505.1 Nicotiana paniculata | reverse complement strand
AGCCTAATTACCCATTTCCATGCATTCTTCCAAAATAACAAAATTCGACCCCGGGCCCACTTGCTCGGATTCTTGTAATTCTCGAAGGGAACACTCACCCAAAGCCTAAGGATCATAATATACAATTTTTACTTGATTTCATGGTCAATTCACAGAAAATTCTCAAGTGCTCACAAGTTCTAGGTTACTACCCAATTTCTTGAATTTTCGCACTAGTTTATGTAGTTAATTAGGCTAGGATACATGCATGAAACAAATTTCCGGGTAGATTTCACTTACCTTATAGGGCCTGGTTGAAAGCTCTTAAAAATGGAGGAAATCGCCTAAGGAAAAAGATGAAAAATGAGAAAAATGGGTTTAAAACCCGTATTTAAAACTCACTTCCTGAATAGTGATCTCGCACCTGCGGCTCTGGGGATCGCACCTGCGACCTCGCACTTGCGAGATTCTTCTCACACCTGCGGAATTGGGCTAAGGGGGTCTGGGATCGCACCTGCGAAGTGGAGACCGCACCTGCGAGAAATGCTCCGCACCTGCGATAACTAGCCAAGCCATTAGTGATCGCACCTGCGATGCCTGAGACTGCACCTGTGGTCTCGCACCTGCGGTCACACCAGAGCGGTGCACCAACAACTTTGTTTGCTGGTTTTTTTCATTTTTTTTTACACCCGTTAGGTGCTCGGAAGGCACTTGGGCCCACCCGAGCCCTAGTCCGAATATACCAATGAGTCCAAAATCATATTACGGACTCGCTCGAGCCTTCGAAACACTCAAAACGGTGCTAAAACTCGAAATCACACCCCCAAACCTCAAGAACCAAACTTAGGAATTTAAATCTTCTAAACTTTGCTAACAACGTGCCGAACTTACCTATACAACTCGGAATGATACCAAATTTCACAGATAACTCACATACCGTCCTACGAACTTGTCAGTGCGATAAAATCGCCAAAACAACATCATATACATCGAATTAAGCCTCAAAATCCATGAATTCTATCAAATTTGATAAAACATCAATTTTTTTCCATTTTAAGTCTGAAACCTGTCAAACGAAATCCGATTTCAACCAAACTTTAAGGAAAGTGCTTAAACCATATATGAGACCTGTACCGGGCGCCGAAACCAATATACAGGCCCGATACCAACACATTCTAACCAATTTCCATTTCACTTTTCTTTATAAATTTCAGAAAAACAATTTCACTCAAAAATTCATTTCTCGGGCTTGGGACCTCTGAATTCGATTCCGGGCATACGCCCAAGTCCCATATTTTTCTATGGACCCTCCAGGACCTTCAAATCATGGGTCCAGGTCCGTTTACCTAAAATGTTGACCGGAGTCAAATTTAATCATTTTAATATCAAATTTTAGCATTTTTCACAGGATTTCATATTTAAGTTGTCCGGCTACGCGTCCGGACTGCGCACACAAATCTAGGCAACTACAGATGATTTTTTCAAGGCCTCAAAAGTACGGAATGGGTAATAAAATAGGTGATGACCCATTTGGGTCGTCACAGATCGGTTCCTTTGATGTGATTTAGTTATGCATGTGGTTGGTGCCGGTGTGTGTGCGGGACTTGTCAGCCGTCGTAACAGATCTCATGTGGGAGCATTTGAGTGCTACGGCCTGTCAGGTGTAGGTGGAACCCGGAAGGGTTATGGTGGTATAGACTACTACTTAAGGATTTGCATGATTGGGTGAAAATGAGAATTCACTCGTGTGTTGAGATGGTACTCTTGAATTGAGTCAAGTAAAAAGTTTCTGTATGATGAAGTGTTCACCCTATTGGTGGTTCGGAAGTTATGATGGAATTCTTGTGCTACCTCATGTTGGTATGTTAGGTGCGGGAAGCAGTATGTAACTGGGAGTAAGAATCGAGATTGAGGTCCGATGTTTATAAGGATGTCATGAGCTCGGAAGAGCAAGACAAAGTGATTTGAAAGTTCAAAGTAAGCTGGTGTTATATTTAGTATCACTTGAGATTGATATTCGGTGAAAGAGGCTTTGTACCCTGGTCATGGGTTCGTGATGTGTTTTGCGGCCTTAGTGTGGTCGGTGTTATGGATGGGCAGACTTGTTGCCTTGTGTGGAAGGTCGTGGAAGCATGACCACGAAAAGATTGTATAAAGTATGACATGTAGTCACTTGATGGATTTCAGATTTGGACTGAGTATAAAGAAGTACAATATTGCTTAATTGAGAATTTACGCCTGGAGGGCGTTTGGTTCAGTTGATTATGAATTATGGGGTGTTAGTCCCGGTGATGATGGTTGTTCTCGTGTATTATGAGAGAAAGTGGGTTAATATGGACCCAGGCAAAAGCTAATAGCCTAGTTTGGTGCGAGCGAGGTGGCTCGATGCTTGTGGATGGATTTAAATATGATTATGGGCTCCGTATGAGCCAGGCATGTTCCTTTCAATAGAGCGCTTTTCATGGAAAGATATTAGAATAGCGGGTGTTGTTCCCTCTTCGCCGAATTCATGTGTTATTGTGATTGTGCCGTGCGAGTTGTGAAAAAACTTGATAATTTCTTATGTGTTGAGGTCCCGCGTAGTGGGGATGTTATGTGAGCATGATAGCTCTTGAGATCCAGAGTCTGTATATATATATCACACCTCAGTTGTGCTTGAGTTTTGTTGCATACGACTCTATCAGTCTCCCCAGGATGGTATTATGCACTTAGCGTTCTTGTGATCGATATTCAGTAATTTGTAATAGTGCGCGATTCAGCTCCGTGTATATTTCCTTATGTGAGTTTTATGATGGGATCGGGTGGCACGCCGCCACGGGTATGTTATGTGGATCGGGTTGCACGCTGCAACAGTGTGATGATGAGAAGGGTTAATATGTATTTATTTTCTTGTGTTTTATTTCCTATTTCCTGGTAAGAATTCATATTAGCTGCGTGAGCCGAATAGTTCCGTCCTGGGTCATTTCTTATTATTGTGAACAACTAATTTTTGCGAATTCCATACTATTTTAGTGTAAATATTTCTTTTAGGTCTTAATGTATATTTTAAAACTTTTGTCTTACTTTTAGTAGAGTTTATTTAAGAAAATTAAAAACTACAAAATATATATTAACATTCGTAGAATATATGTTTTATTTCTATTTATAAAGAATATTTTTTATTATATGGTTTCTTTTAATTAGATTTTTAATAAGTAAGATAAAGAATATTTCTTAGTATCTTTTAAATTACATGTAAATATATAGTTTTCTATATTGNTAAAGAATCTTTCTTAGTATCTTTTAAAGTACATATAAATATACGGTGTCTTATATTGTAAGAGATAGTTGTTATTCTTTATAATTTAATATATATTTAAAAAAAATACAAAAGAAAAAAGGAAGAAAACAAAATGAAGTAACTTAAGTAAAAATGGATAAAGTTTGCAACAAGAAAAAAAAGTCACATTTCTCATCTTTTTCCCATACTCCCCATGTCCTATTCCCCACTTCCCCATTCCCCCCCTCACAATCCCACATCCCCACTTATAACTCTTTTGCACAAGAGTAGATAAATAATTTTTATCCTCATTATAAATAAGAGGAAGAAAAACCAAGTAAGGGGATATGGGGAAGCTAACACAAAAAGGAGGGAACGAAGAAGAAACAAAAGATTTTGAGAACAAAGAAAAAAAAGAGAGGAAAAGAGGAAAATAACGTGAAAAGAGGAAAGAAACAAAAAAACAGGTGATTCAACCTTCTTTTTCTCTGAGAAAACAAGCCGCAAGTTCTCCAATTTTTCCATGAGAACACCTCCGTTTCTCACCCCAAACCAGCCCCCAAAAAACGCTGAAAACAATCCCCTTAAAACACCAAAAAAATAGTCCCGAAATGAGCGAAAACAACAGCTAAAATTGCTGCCATTTTCGCCGAGAAAACAGTCCCAAAATCACTGTAAAATACACTTGAAACCAGCCCCTTTTTTGCCCATAAAACCAGTCCAATACAACCCCCCCAAAAAAGAAGAAGCTTTGAAGCAGCCGTTAGTCACTCCAAAAATCGAGTTTCGGCGAGGTCAAGTCGAGTTTGTCCGTACCGTGGTCTGGTCCGCTTTCAAGTTTAGATTAGTGGTTGTACTAGCGTTTGAGTTTTACTCGGCGCCTTCTTTATGTGCCAGTTGGAGGTTCATCAATATATTGGAAGTTAAAGGTCTCATTCTAGCTCTATCTATTTTATTTTATCTTTTGATTTTCAGACCTTGCTTTTGTTTATGTTTGAATAATGGTTGGAGAGGTACTCTGTTAACTCTATATCTCTAAATGAAAATCCTGTCTTTATTTGTTAGGAATATTACTAATTAACTACTAATTTATAAGTTCTTGTTTGATGTGCTTACGACATAATTTCCAGTAAAGCCGTTCATGAATTTTTTATGTGGTAGACGTATATTCTTGTTTTATGAATGTATAGTTGTGTGTAGTAGGAAGGATATGTTTTGTTTTGTTGAATTTGAGATAAAACAATTTGAAATATGTTTTGAATTTAGAAATGAATCCATGTCGGTCAATTGACATCTATGAGCTCATTTAAATTTGTTAATGGGACATACAATATCTTTTGAGAATAAAGTTTGGCTATTTAATTGTCTCGTCCATGGGGTGAGCGTTATTTTTTTATTTTTTTGTTGTTATTTTTGGAAAATTAAATTTGGGTGAAATAATTTGATCTTGCCAAGGCCCAAACTAATGAAGTAACAAGCTGGCCTATTTCTCTTTAATGAGTATGTCTCCATAAAACTGATCCAAATTCGTTAGAAAGCTTTAGGCGTGTTCTAATCTATTATCATGATTGTGTACACGTTCACGTGACATAAATATGATTCTCAAATTAAAAACCAAGGTATGCTTTCATACAACTTTGGCAAAACAATCTTAATAAATATACAAATATATATCTCGAATCTAAAAGAGACAAAATAATTAAATATTTTAAATATGCTATTAGCTCATGTGTTCATACCCGAAGCTTGGATTGTTATGTTCAAGCAATAAAAGGGTCCTATGCACATTCCCGCAACTCGATGCCTTTAAATTTAAAATAAATATATTTTAACCATGTGCACATTCCGTACCTTGGTTTAACATTTAATTTCAAAGAAATGCCTTGTGTGCGTACCGCATCTTGGTGAATACAATTAATAAAAATATAATAATTAATTAAGGGGTAATAAATAAGCTATAATCAATATAATACAAGAATAGCTAAAAGTAAATTGATTTAAGCCTTACATTAGCCAATAAAGCGACCGTGCTAGAACCACGGGACTCGAGGGGTGACTTACACTTTCCCCTCGGTCAACGGAATTCCTTACTCGGTCTTCTGTTTTTCGTAGACCATGAATTAGGAGTCAAATCTTCCTTTTGATAAGGGATTCAATAAAAGGTGACTTGGAACACCAAAACTCAATTCCAAGTGGCGACTCTAAATAATAAATAATCCCTTCTCAAAACGTCACTTCAATTGGGAAAACTCTTCTAAGTCAACCTCGTAATAGGGTTGTGTGGCTAAAAAAGAGGTGTGACAATTATCATGTTCGAGTTATGGTCTATTGGCGCGATGTGGTATCATGTGAGGCTGTTGGCCATGTTTGGGGTGATTTGTTGGCAGAGCAGTTCATTCTGGGTGAGACGAGATTATCGGATCAAGGATCAGTGCGATGAGGTATTCAAGGATTTGTTAACTATGCAGTTGAGTATGAATTTCTGCACATTTCTTCCGTTGTGGTGGTATCGTCAACATTATAGCAGGGTGTATGTATATTTGTTATGAGGTGCATTGGGAGCATCAGATTCGTGGACCTTGGCTATTAAGGTTCGGGGAGCATCATTGTGGTCAGATGATGAGTTATGCGGTGCATGGTGCTGATTCAGCAACGGTATGAGGTCATGTTCTGGTATATCGTATGGTAGTTGATACGGTGTTTATATGTTGGAACTAGGCCTGGCAGAGAAATTGCAGGTGTTTGAATGAATTCTGAGCTTATTATATGGATAAAGAAGAAATCTCCAGATTTGATCAAGCTATTGTGCTCAACTAGGTTGTGGTAGCAAGGGCAGGTGCTCGAGGTGTTAAACCGTGATTTCAGATAACTCCAGAGCAATTCTTAGCACGTTCGAGGACGAACGTCGGTTTAAGTGGGGGAGAATGTAACGACCCGACCGGTTGTTTTGAGATCTAGCGCGTTGTTCAACGGTTTGAAGTCGTGAGCAGCTTCATTTCAGGTATTATGACCCGTGGGCGTCGTCGGAATTGAATTTCAGGAAGTTTAGAATTGATTTGGAAAGAAAATTCTCATTTCAGAAGCCTTAAGTTGGAAGAATTGACTAATGTTAGAATTTTGAGTAAACGACCTCAGAATCAGGATCTGAAGGTTCCAGCAGGTTCGTATGATGATTTCGGACTTGGGCGTATGTCCGGATCGGGTTTTGGAGAACCCGGGAGCGTTTCGGCGTATATTGTGGAAGTTAGTATTTTAGAAGAATTTCATAAGTTTGGGTTGGAAGGTACCTCAGTGTTATAGAGGTCCGTTTGGGATTCCAAGTCTGGGAATAGCTCCGTATGGTGATTCTGGAGTTGGGAGCGCGATCGGAAGTGAATTCGAATGTCCGGAGGTCATTTTGAAGTCATTTGGCTAAAGATAGAAATTTGAAGGTTTTTGAGAAGTTTGACCGAGAGTTTGAATTTTTGATATCGGTGTCGGATTCCAATTACGAAAGTTGGATCAGGTCCGTAATGTCGAATATGACTTGTGTGCAAAATTTGGGGTCAATCGGACATGATTTGATAGGTTTCGGCATCGGATGTAAAAGTTTGAAATTTCAAAGTTCATAAAGCTTGAATTAGAGTGCGATTTATGATTTCGACGTTGTTTGATGTGATTTGAGGCCTCGAGCGAGTTCGTATCATGTTTTGGGACATGTTGGTATAATTGGTTAAGGCCCCGAGGGCCTTGGGTTGATCTCGGAAGGTTAACGGAATGGATTTCGGACCAATATAGCTGCTGAAAATTCTGCAGCAAATATGTTTTGGGACATTAATTTATGCATCGAAGAGCTAACTTTGAAAGTGTATATATAGGAATCTATAAGGAATATGAAAATTTGCAAAACATGAAATTTTGTATATCTTGAAGTTTAGTTTTCAGAACATTAAACAATTTGTCATTTGGATTTTTGTGCAAAAAGTTATGACCGACTGAAGATGACTGGTGGAGCAGTTTCGCCAGAATCTTCTGATGCATGGAGCCGACTTTAGAAGCTCATATCTCGGAATATATAAAGAGTTATATGGTGTACAACCTATCAAATTAAATATCTTCGAGACTAGTTTCTAAATCTTCAAACCGTTTGTTATTTGGATATTTGTACAAGGATTTATGGGTGTTTTAACAGAAGGTGTTCAACAAGGTAAAATTTTAATAGGATGTACAACCTGCACAGCACAAGCGCAAGGTACAACTCGATGAAGCATAGGGAAATTTTTTTAAACACGAATTTTGGCCCATTTCTTTCATTTCTTTCATTTGGCTTGGATGATTTTGGAGAGCTCAAGGAGAGATTTTCACCATGCAACACAAGGTAAGTGATTTCTTCCTATTTTTGAGTTAAATATGTGATCTTACATGGATTTAGACATGGAAAATTTGTATAAATTTGGGATTTATGGGGAAGACCTAGAACTTGGAATTTTGGAATTTTACCATGAATTTGAGCATGAAAATTGTAACAACTTATATATTTGAGTTAGTAAAGTTATGGGTAGAATTTATCTTCGAGAAATTTTGGATTTCCGGGCACGTGGGCTTGAGGGCATTTTGGTCATTTTTATGAGCGGGGTTGGGAAAGTATATAATCTGAATTTTTTGTGAGTATTAGAATGAATTTTCATTTCTTTGCCATTATGTGGTAGTTTCGGAGCGTTGTGCGTCCGTTGGAGTCATCGGAGGGGCTTGGAAGACGGTGTGGGAATTTCGGAACGAGGTAAGTCTTCTTTCTAACTTTGTGAGGGGGAATTGTCCCCCTAGGTGAATTAATTAAGTATGTGCTATTGTCTTCGGGGTCTACGTACGCACGAGGTGACGGGAGTCCGTGGGTAGCTACTACTATGCCATGTTCGGGTAGCCTAGGACCCACTAGCATGCCTTACTTGTTGTACCTGTGATCTTGTCTGTGATATTAGACTGCTAATATAATCGAAATTGTAATTTAATGACTATGGAAGATTAGAGTTTATTCTAAATCATCTAAAAAGAGAATTTATTTCCTTCGCGGACAATTGTATTTCCGAATAAGGTTGTGTTATTAAACGTTATATAAAACTCAGCAAGTGAATTTCGAAAAAGGTATTTAAATGCTATTTGTGGTTTTTAAAAGATAAATCGGTCATTTACTTGAGTATTTGTGTTCCCGACGTATTCGGGGTGGATTGTTGATTGTGCACGTCTGTATGTGACTGCTTCACAATTTACATTCCGCGAGCGGAGTGTTATTTTCCCCTACTCTCATGGGAGCGGGCCGTACGACACGACTGGTTTAGAATGCATTTTTGGTACGGGCTGTTCGATCCTCGGTAGTGCATAAATATGATTATTATATTGAGAGGTGCACTTTTGGGACGGGCCGATCAATCCTCGACAGTGCACATAGAGGATTACTATATTGAGAGATGCACTTTTGATACGGGCCGTTCGATCCTTGGCAGTGCATAGATATGATTATTATATTGAGAGGTGCACTTTTGGGATGGGCCGATCGATCCTCGGCAGTGCACAGAGAGGATTATTATATTTAGAGATGCACTTTGGGTATGGGCCGTTCGATCCTCGGCAGTGCATAGACATGAGTATTTTATTGAGAGGTGCACTTGTGGTATGGGTCATTCGATCCTCGGCAGTGCACAGAGAGGATTATTATATTTAGAGATGCACTTTGGGTATGGGCCGTTCGATCCTCGGCAGTGCATAGACATGAGTATTTTATTGAGAGGTGCACTTGTGGTATGGGTCATTCGATCCTCGGCAGTGCACATAGTGATTATTATGACGGCTCAGGCCGGTTGTTCTTATCCCGTATGCGCATGTTAAACTGTTAAATGTTTTCTACATGATTTTTTTTTGTGATAAGATATTTGGGAGAAAATAAGGAGGCAATTGTTTACTTAAGATATTTGGAAAATAAAAGGAAAGTGTACTTTGTTATTTATTTTAGGTAGTTACCTGGATTTCTGTACTCGATACATACTCGCTGCTCACTGTCTTACATGTCTACTGTATTTTATCATATTCTGCCATATATTATATTGTTGGACCCTAGTAAGTGTCTAATTTGACCTCTCGTCACTACCTCTCTGAGGTTAGGCGGGAGACTTACTGAGTACACGTTGTTTTTGTACTCATGCTACACTTGCTGTGCATTTTTATTGCACATGTACTTTCCTAGCAATGTGGAGGATTCAGAGACTTAGGCGAGATGCATCATCCGGAGGCGATCCGCAGATGACAGAGTCACCTTCATACTGTATTTATTTCATTTTAAATTTCCTTGTCCAGTTGTATTTCGGACAGGTTTGGTAATGATTGTATAAATTCTTAGAAATTGCTCATGGACATGTGACACCGGGTTCTGAGATATGTGTTGGGATATAATTGCTTAAGTGTAATCTTTAAACCATTGTTTTTAATTAACAGACTTTTATTTGGTTAATATGTAATTAAGTGAAAGGAAATATTTTTCATAAATGTTAAAATCGGAAGGTTATTTCAATTAATTAATGAGTTGGATTGCCTGACATGGATGTCCGGCGCCATCACGACATTAGGAATTTTTGGGTCGTGACAGACCGGGGTATTTTTTTTTTGCCTCACTGAATTTTCGGATCCAGACTTAGTTTATGAGTGGTGATTTCCAATGGGATCCATGTCATATCGAGATGGGACCAAGCAAAGAAATTCATGTTAGTTTTAAGGAATTGAATAAGTTTTCTCTTGAGCTCGAGAGCTAGCCCCGTGCCCGGGTATACCTTTTGTTCGGGCTGATATTCGGTCTGTGTGATTTTTTCCAGCTTTTCGACCGTCGACTTGGTGGTGTCGGAATCATCGGGGACTATGAAGGATCGAGGGACCCCATAGTCATCATCCTCGTCAATACCCTACTTCTCTGGTTGGGTCGAGGCCGGTGTCTGTGTTTGCTATTTGGCCTCATATTTTCCCTTTGAATCTGATCTTTATGTTGATGAGAGTGTTGATATTGGTATCACTTCGTCGATTGAAAACTTTTCCTTGGCGGCGGGTTGCTCCCCGTAGACCGTTTTAACTCCCTCTTGTATCGGGAACTTCAGAACCTGGTGAAGGGTCGAGCGTATTACCCTCATGTTATGGATCTACGGCCTCTCGAACAGGGCGTTATACCTCATATCACCCTCGCTCACATGGAACTTCATCTCTTTGATGGTCACGACCACGTTCAACGGTAAAGTTATTTCACCTTTGGTGGTTTCGCATGCCATGTTGAAGCCGTTAAGTACTCGGACAGCGGGCACAACTTGATCCTGTAGGCCGAGCTGTTCTATGACCCTCAATCGAATGATATTGGCTGAGCTACCTGGATCAATCAAAACACATTTAACTTGAGTCTTATTCATAAGTACAGATATTACCAGTGCGTCGTTATGGGTTTGCATGATCCCCTCTGCATCCTAGTCATTGAAAGACAAGATTCCTTCCGGTATATAATCCCGAGTTTTCTTCTCCCTTACGATCGATGCCTTGGTACGTTTAAATACTGGACCTTGCGGAATATCGAACCCTCCAACAATCATGTGGATCACGTGTTGTGGATCTTATTGCTCGTTCTGTCTGTTTGAATCTGTGTTTCTGAAGTGGTTCTTGGACCGATCTCTTAAGAATTCTCGAAAGTGCCCCTCGTTAAACAACCGGGCTACTTCCTCCCTTAGTTGTCTGCAATCTTCTGTTATATGGCCATGGGTGCCATGATACTTGCACATTTGATTGGGATTTCTCTAGGCTGGATCGGTCTGCAGAGGTCGAGGCCATCTAGTATCTTTGATGCGTCCGATGGCTGATACGATAACTGATGCATCAATGTTGAAGTTATATTCTGACAGTTGTGGTGCTTCTTTGGGCTCGACATTCCTGTCGAAACCATTCTTGCTCATGAGCCATCGAGAACTCTGACCTCGATCATTTCTCCTTTCACCTCGAATGGGGTTGCGTCCAGGTCTATTATTTCTCCGATCTTCGTTATGTGCTGGTAAAGATCCCTGTCCGACCGTGGTTCCATGTCACTATCCCTTTTGACTGTCGACGGGCCTGATAGGATAGACGAACTCGGAAGGAGCCCAAGTTGGTCACCTTCGACCCTAATCTTCGACTGATATCTATTATGCACATCGGCCTAGGTGACAACTCGGTATTCGATCAAGTTCTGCTTTAGTTGTTATGAAGCCACCGAACTTCGTACGTTTAATCCATGAGTGAAGGCCCGAACAACCCAATCATCGGTAGCCGGAGGTAGATCCATATGTTCCATCTGTAACCGAGACACAAACTCTCTGAGCATCTCATTATCTTTATGCTTTACCTTGAAGAGGTCTGACTTCCTAGTCTCTGAAAGTGCAAGAGGGGGGTGAATTGTTGAATAATTACAATTTTGTCGACTAATACAAGTCTTAGTTGTCTAATCATAGAACAGAATGAAAGAAAGCAGTAAAGTGAAATGATTAACACACAACGATTTATACGGGTTCAGTACCATTGTGGTACTTAAATCCAGTTTTCCTTGGGTCACAAGGGTTCCCTTAAGATCTTTGAACAAAGTTACAATATCGATGGTTTTATCGCGTTCACCACTGACGTACAGTATCAACACTTGAGTTCTAATCAGTTGACACAACTTTCTTTTGTACTCTAGATCTATCTATCTTTTGAGACACTAATAACTAAGAATTACAATGTTTGAACTAAGAAGTAGACAGATTTGGAATACAGTTTGTGTAGTTGCGGAGTCTTCTTCAGTCAATGTTCTTATAAGAGATAAAAGAGCCGTTGAATCGTCAATGAAATTATAGGCACAAGATCTTTGATAGAGAGATTTGACCCAAGGGGTGCCTCTTCGAATCTTGCTCTTTGAAGAGCCCAGATTCATTGTGACATTCCTTGTCACAACTTGATTTGAGGAGTTGTTTACGCCACTATCGAGGGATTGCTGAGATTTGGAGAATCCATGATTGCAGTCTAAGTTTCCGTGATTGAGGACGATTCAATCTGCTTCCCTTAATTGTAGTAACAACATCTTCCTTCTTACTTGCCATTTCTAGTCCAGTAGCAATCTTGCTTCCCTTGATTGTAGTAACAGCATTTTCATGCTTTCCTTTTTTGCAAATTCGAATCCAGTAGCAATCTTGCTGAGCATCTCCATTTCTTTCCTTTTTGTTTTTCCTTCACATATAACATAAGGTATTATTGTCATCATTGAAACTTAACCTTGAACCTATCAATCTCCCACTTTTTGATGATGACGATCAAGAAGGAGTAAACAAAGTAATTTAAGAAACTTCCCTTGTTAGGGGTTGCTCCCCCTTAGTTGTTGCTTCCCCTAAGAGTATGTTGTTTCATTATGCTGTGCACATATCTCCCCCTGAGTGTTTACTCACACATTTTCTCCCCCTTTGACATCAATCAAAAAGGAAAGACAAAAACATAGAGCAATATAGAATATAATGTGCATACTAAAAGATGGTTAAAGCAGTAGAGCCTTCAGCATAGGCTTAAGTTAGTACAGACCAAAAATAATTGTCTAAAGACAACAATCACAAAAAAAACAGAAGAAAGAAACAAAAGATTGTTTGTCACAACAGCACAACCAGAGATAATTAATTTCGTCCCATAAAGTATTTGAGGGTGTTGATCACTTTGGTGCAGAAGGAGTCATAGGAGTTTTCAACATCCCTGACGAGCTTGTCCATCTTCTCAGTCATGAAATTGAAGGCCCTGGTTCCATGCCTCCTTGTAGCTCCTATGTCTATCCGAAGCTTGGCCACGTCTGAACCTGTCTCCTTAGTGACATCCCTAATCTTATCTACCTGTTCTTTAATCTCCACAAGCATCAACTTTACTCCATCAAGGTAGTGTTGAATTTGTTGAAGGTTCTGAGAGGTAGTCGACTGAGAGACTGATTGATCAACTTGGACATCAACTGGAGCTGGAGCACTTTCAACCTTGGCTCGCTTAACCCATCCATTCTCACCCAAAGAGTATCCTATCATAGAAAAAGAAGTCTTATCATAAGTACTTGAGATGTACTTGGGTGTAAAGTGTGCCAAGTCTACCTTCATAACTTCCAGGATATGAGAGATAATAATACCATAGGGCAGACAAGCAGCAGAGGAGGAAATATCCTTGATACTTTCAAGCATATACTGACGAATCCACACAAACCAATCAAGACTCTTATTATTAACCAGACAGTAAAGGACAAAGATATCTCTCGTGGATAAAGAACTTAGGGACCCAGACCTAGGAAAGAGAGTGGTGGAAATCATGTGGGCCAAAACACGGTGTTCAAACTTCAGACTTTTGGGGCCAATATCAGGGGGGTTATCAGACAGAAAATTTTTTGCTTCTTCAAGAGACACTTCAAAGTATTTGGGCCAAGAATTTTGGATAAACACATCATACCCACTAAATTTGGCGGAAAAGATCTTTTCAAATTTGTAGGAGTCCAACACAATTCTAGTTCCCAAAACCATAGATTCCAAGTCATCCTTATCATTCACAAATAGATTTTCATAAAATATTCTCAGAGGTTCTTCATACACAGAATTTCCAAGAGTGTCAAACAAAGGGGAAAGGTGCTGAAAATCAAAAATTGTAGTCACATCACAATGAAAACTTTGCATAAGAGAAAGACTTACAGATCGTCCATAAGCCATAGATTTTGACTTGTAGGACTCAAACCTTGACTTTTCAATGGTGCCATAGAAGATCAGCTTGTCCACAGGACCATATTCCAAGCGTTCTACCTTGCCCTTCTTGCATGCGTCCTTTTTGGGGGTTTGCTCCAGGGGTCTCTTACCGACCTTTTTTCAGGTTGATAGGGTGATTTTCAGATGAAGCAACTCTATCATTGTCTATTTTGAGAAAGTCTTAGTCAATGGATGATTCTACATCCATATGCTCTTCTGTATTTAGAGGTTTTTGAAACCTACAGCTTCGTCTGATTGCAGAGGAAGGGTTTCTTTTGACCATAGTTAAATCGGTTATTTGGTAGGGAATGAGAGGAGTATTTGGATATGGAAGGTTTTTAACAAGAGATTTGATAGGAGCGAAGGGGCATCTTGGTTACTGGAAGGGTCAAGTACAGACGGAGGTGATGGTTCAAAATGACTTCTTGGCGGTACAAGTAATAATTACACTTCCACAGAAAAAGTAATTAGTACACAGATAATTAAGGGAATAAAATATACTAAAAGCGTGTAAAACAATTTAAACAATTAGGGAAATATTTTGCTTACAAATTTGGCACAATGTCAATCTTTTTTCGAAGAATGCAAAATCTTTCTTCCAAAAGAGGTTTAGTAAAAATATCAGTAAGTTGAGAATCAGTACTAATAAACTCTAACGTAATATCACATTTTGCAACATGATCACGAATAAAATGATGTTTAATTTCTATATGCTTTGCTCTAGAATGATACACATAATTTTTAGATAAGCAGATAACATTAGTGTTGTCGCAAAAAATAGGAGTGGCAGTAAGAGATAAATCATAAACTAGAAGTTGATGCATAATCCATAAAACTTGTGTACAACAGCTTCCAACAACTAGGTATTCTGCCTCAGTCGTTGATAGAGCAACACAATTTTGTTTCTTGTTATGCTAAGATACTAAAGCACTTCCCAGCAATTGACATGTCCCACTGGTACTTTTCCTATCAGTCTTGTCTCCTGCAAAATCAACATCTGAAAAACCTCTCAAAGAGAAATTGTTAGTATGATCATACCATAGTCCTAATTCAGTAGTACCAATTAAATATCTAATTATGCGTTTACCAACAGTAAAATGGGATTCCTTAGGAGCCAACTAAAATCTGGCACATTTACATACACTAAACATAATATCTGGTCGACTTGCAGTTAAATAAAGTAGGGATCCAATCATTCCTTTATACTTGGTTTCATCAACCATTTTTCCATTGTTGTCTTCATCTAGCACGGTAGTTGGACTCATTGGGGTGCCAATAGCCTTAACATTTTCCATCCCAAACTTTTTTATAAGCTCCTTGGTATACTTGGTTTGGCTGATGAAAATTTCTTTAGGAGACTGCTTGATTTGAAGTCCAAGGAAGAAGGTCAGTTCTCCCATCATGCTCTTTTCAAATTCACCTTTCATGGAAAGAGCAAACTCTTCACAAAGAACAGTGATAGGGCTACCAAAAATAATGTCATCTATGTAAATTTGAGTAATGAGATTATCAGAATTTGATTTCTTGATAAAAAGAGTTGTATCGATATTACCTCGTTTGAAACCTTGATTTAGAAGGTAAGAACTTAACCTTTCATACCATGCTCGAGGAGCTTGTTTGAGACCGTACATGGCTTTAGTCAGCTTGTATACATTGTTTGGAAAAGTGGCATTTTCAAAGCCAGAAGGTTGCTTCACGTATACTTCTTCAGATATATAACCATTTAGGAACACAATTTTGACGTCCATCTGAAATAATTTGAATCCTTTGTGAGCGGCGAAGGCAAGTAGAATTCGTATGGATTCAAGTCTTGCCACTGGTGAAAATATTTCATCATAGTAGATTCCTTCTTATTGAGAGTAACCATGAGCCACCAGTCTTGCTTTATTTCGAACGACTTGTCCTGATTCATCCAACTTATTTATGAAAACCCACTTAGTTCCAACAACATAAGAGTTTTGAGGCTTTGGAACTAATTGCCAGACTTCATAGCATTGATCCTATGAGAATTCTTTAGATATTCATCAACCTTCTTGGGCTCAATTTGAGAAATGAGAGCTACATGAGATTTGTTCTTTTGAGATCTCCTTGTGGTTATTCCCTCTTGTGGATCTCCTATAATGAATTTGTGAGGATATCCTAGTTCATTCTTCCATTCATTTGGAGTATTTGCTGTAGATTTCTTTTAGTTGATAGTCGACTGATCTGGTTGGGATAAGTCAAGATCTTCTGGAGGAGCTTCAACTGGTTAAGTCTGTAGATTAGCTGACTCACTTTGATGATCCTTACCTACAATAACAGACTTTGGAGCATAAGAGATTTTCTCGTCTTCAGGAACATGTTCATCCCTTGGGCGAGGGTTAGTGTCAATAAAAACAACATGAATAGACTCTTCAATACATAAGATTCTCTTATTATAAACTCTGTAAGTTCTACTTGAGGGAGAGTAACCAAGAAATATACCTTCATCACTCTTTGGATCAAATTTACCCAGATTATCCTTTCCATTGTTATGAACAAAACATTTGCATCCGAAAGGAAGGAAGTAGCTGATGTTTGGTTTCTTACTATTCCACAGTTCATAGGGAGTCTTTTTTGAGAATAGGTCGGATAAGACATCTGTTAATGATATGACATGCTGTACTCACAGCTTCTGCTCAGAAAAGATGAGGTAAAGAGTTTTCCACAATCATAGTTCTTGCCATATCCTGCAAGGTTATGTTTTTACGCTCTACTACTCCATTTTGTTAAGGAGATCTTGGTGATGAGAAATTATGGGAGATTCCTTGATCATTGCAAAAAATTTTAAAATCTCTGCTTTCAAACTCTCCTTCATGATCACTTATGATGGTAGCGATGTAGTATCCCTTCTCACGTTGAACCTTCTTACAGAAAACTTCAAAATTCTTTAAGGCATCATTTTTATGACTAAGAAATATAACCCATGTAAATCTAGAGAAAGCATCTACAATAACAAAATCATATTCCTTACCTCTTATACTAGCAGTTCTAGTGGAACCAAATAAATCCATATGCAGCAGTTGAAGAGGTTTAGAGGTAGAAACAATGTTTTTGACTTTAAAAGAAGATCGAGTTTGTTTCCCCAATTGACATGCATCACATATGATCTTTCGATTCTTCTTGCGGTGTTCCTTCTTGGGTCCTGGATGGTTAGATTTCTGAGTGTTAGTTTGATTTGAAGATTTTGGTCTCCAGATCCATCTCTTGTCGTTCTTGAACTTGCAATGATTTGAGGTGTGACCTATTTTACCACAGTAGGTGCAATATGAGCTGTTAGAGTTGCCAGAACTATTTTCAGCTCTAATTCTATTCCTGCAATTGTTAATGCTATGACTATTTTTACCACAAAAGGAACATGCTATTTTCTTTTTGACAGGAATGTTCTGATCAGACTTGACTGGACTAGAATTTGAGGTCATTTGCTTATACGACCCAAATCCCAATTTAGGTCGCGATGGCGCCCAACTCCGATGTCAGGCAAGCCAACCTTAATTTACTAGTGATCCCTTTTTAATTTATAAATCAATTTCCCATACTTGAGAGGTTTTCTTTTAGATTTCTAATTTCGAAGTAAACAAGTGACTTAGACAACCAAAAGTGAGTAATAAATATAGTAATCACCACCAATAATTACAACCCAAAATAATAGAATATCTACTACGTGGGCATGCGAGGAACTAGCGTCACAGGTCTACGGGCATCTAATAGAAACGAGTATCCAAAAGAAATTAAAAGTTTGCTCTACTGTCTGAAGAGAATTAATACAAACATTACAAAAGAAAAGAGGAACTCCAAGGTTCTACCAGAGAGATACGTCAAGGAAATCAGCTCACCGAGAAGTCCACGCCAAATATACGTCATGGACGATCTCCGGATGAATGCCCAGATGCACCTGCCTCAGATCCTATACAATTAAGTACAGAAGCGTAGCATGAGTACATAAACAGATATGTACCGAGTGAGTATCCCGCCTAATCTCGAAGAAGTAGTGACGAGAGGTAGACTTGATACTTACTAGGGTCAAAATCTCTAAATAACATAATTTAATAAGGACTAGGCAGGCATAACAGTCGTAGTAATCACAAAGACATAAAATATCAAGTTTAATTGTAATTACCTTTGCATGTCAAATTTCACTAGCATATAAGGTACTAAATTCCCTTTTTGCACGTGAAACAGTTTATACAATTACAACAAAACCCCCAGTAAATTATGTAGCACATAATAGGCCGAAAGCGTATGGCCGAAGCGTCGCGAAAATAAATGTGCATTGCCGAGGGTCGAATAGCTCAAACCATAGATGCATCTATTACCCCGCTCACGAATCGAACATGCGACACGGTTGAAATAATAGTAGGGCTATCCCGCTCACGAATCATACATGCGACGCGGGTTCCGTATACATACACATAATTTTTTTAATATTTAGGGATTTAATAGAGATTGTATGTAAAATCAAGAACTTAAGCAATGATTTTTGAACATAACTTCCTAATACTCTCATACCAATTCAAGGATACTATGAAACTCAAATACATTTGGGGACACATGTAAGGCACGTAAAAGCAGGCTTGTGAGTCCTAGAACTACCCAACATAACATAATAGTATCTACGCACGGACTCTCGTCACTTCGTGCGTGCGTAGCCCCCCGCAAATAAGGACATGCAATTATTTATAATCACCTATGGGGACAATTCCCTCTTACAAGGTTAGAAAGGAGACTCACCTTGAGTAGAACCTATTTTCCAGGTCAAGAACGCGCCCTAACCTCCAAACTCGCCTCTCACGGATTCGAAACTAGTCAAATATTGTATACATGAATTAATCTATGCTCAAAAGTAAGAAATTTACCTAATTAAGTAGTTATTTCAACCTACTTTGAAAAATCCCAAAAATACACCCCGGGCCCACATGCTCGGATTCCGGAAATTCTTGAAGGAAACACTTACCCATACCCTAAGGGTCATTAATATATGATTTTTGTATGATTTCATAGCTAGTTTAGTGGGTAATTCCCCAACTTTCATAAAGCCCTAGGTTTTTACTCTAACCCTTGATTTTCACTAATTAGGAGGTTAATCTACCTAGGATTTCATGTATTAAACTAATATTAGAGTAGAGATCACTTACCTTTCAGTAGCTAGGTCGTTTGGCTCTTTTCCAAGCTCTCAAGGTCGACTATGAAGGAAAGAAATGGAGTAAAATGGTTCTTTCCCGTATTTTAAAAGACCTCACTTCCTACAAGGTTTCCGCACCTGCAGTCTCGCGCCTGCGAGAAAAGACTCGCACCTGCGAAAGAGGGACAAGTGTCCTGGGCTCGCACCTGCGGAGAGGAGATCGCACCTGCGGCTCCGCTCCTGCGGATATTATCTGCACCTGCGAGAAATGGGCAGCCTCACCTGAAGCCGCACCTGCGAGGCAAGGACCATAGGAGCGGTCTCGCACCTGCGACTGGGTAACCGCACCTGCGGTCACACCAGATCAGGTGCACCAGCAACTGCTTCAGTTGGTTTTTGGCCTCGTTTGGTGCCCGAGAGGCACCTGGGCCCACCCGAGCCCCTGTCCAAATATACCAACAAGTCCCAAATCATAATACGGACTCACTCGAGTCTTCGGAATACCCAAAACAACGCTAAAACTCAAAATCACACCTCAAAACCCCTAGAATCAAACTTAGGAACTTTAAGTTCTTGAATTTGCTAAAAATGCGCCGAATCGACCTATATACTCGGAATGACACCAAATTTTGCAAGCAAGTCATAAATGACATAACGGATCTATTCCCGGTCTCGAAATTCCGTTTGGACCTCGATAACACAAAAACACATCCCAAACCACAATATGAACTTAAGGAAACTCTTATTTCGCTATTGGGCGTCGAAACGCTCCCGGGTCATCCAAAACCCATTCCGAACATACGCCCAAGTCTGAAATCATCATACGAAGCTACCGCAACCGTCAAAAATAGATTCCAGGTCGTTTACTCAAAACGTTGACCGAAATCAAACTTGGCCTTAAATGCCAATCTTAAGGAACCAAGTGTTCCTATATCACCCTAAACGCTTCCGAATCCCAAACCACACGTCCCCGCAAGTCATAAATCATAATAAGCCGCTATGGGAAGTTTCATTTAGGGGAACAGGGTCCGATAATGCAAAACGACCGGTCGGGTCGTTACATTCTCCACCTCTTAAACAAATGTTCGTCCTCAAACGGGTCTAGAATCATACCTGAAGTGCTGAATAAGTGCGAATATCTGCTCCGCATGTCCTCCTCGGACTCCCAGGTCGCCTCCTCGGCTGGTTGGTCCCTCCACTGGACCTTCATAGCAGAAACTCTCTTGGACCTCAACTGGCGATCCTGCCTGTCAATAATAGCAACTGGCTCCTCCTCGTAGCCCAACCTCTCATCCACCTAAATAGTGTTGAAATCAACCGCGTGAGAGAAGTCGGCGTGGTACCTCCGGAGCATGGATACATGAAAGACCGGATGAACTCCTGACAAACTCGGAGGTAAAGCTAGATCATAAGCAACCTCCCCAACTCGCCTCAACACCTCGAAGGGACCTATAAACCTCGGGCTCAGGTTGCCCTTCTTTCCAAACCTCATAATACCCTTCATCGGCGAGACCTTCAACATAACCTTATCTCCCTCCATAAATGATACATCACACGCCTTCTGATCTGCGTAACTCTTATGTCTGGAATGTGCTGTGCGGAGCCTCTCCTGAATCAACTTCACTTTCTCCAAAGTATCCTTCACTAGGTCTTTCCATATAACTTAGCCTCGCCAGGCTCAAACCATCCGATAGAAGAACGACATCGTCGATCATACAAAGCCTCAAATGGTGCCATCTCAATGTTGGACTGATAACTATTATTGTAAGCAAACTCGGCCAAAGGCAAGGACTGGTCCCACTAACCTCCGAAGTCAATCACACATGCCCTAAGCATGTCCTCCAATATCTGAATTGTACACTTCGACTGACCATCAGTCTGAGGGTGAAATGCTGCACTGAGATCTATTTGGGAACCGATCTCACTATTCAATGCTCTCTAGAAGTGCGAGGTGAACTGAGGACCTCGATCTGATATAATGGACACCGGCACACCGTGCAACCAAACTATCTCCCAAATGTAGATCTGGGCCAACCTCTCAGAAGTATATGTAGTAGCCACTGGAATAAAATGCGCTGATTGGTCAACCTATCCACAATGACCCAAACCGCATCAACCTTCCACAAAGTTCGAGGTAATCCAACCACGAAGTCCATAGTGATGCTCTCCCACTTCCACTCGGGAATGGGCATCTGCTGAAGTAGGCCTCTGGTGCTTATACTCAACCTGCTGGCAATTAAGACACCTAGCCACATAATCCAGAATGTCCTTCTTCATCCGCCTCCACCAGAAATGCTGCTTCAAATCACGATACATCTTCGTAGCACCAGGATGAACAGAGTATCGTGAACTGTGTGCCTCCTCTAGAATCTTCTCTCTCAGGCCATCGACATTAGGGACACATAAACGAACCTGATGTCTCAGAACACCATCCTCACCAATAGTAACCTCCTTGGCACCACCCTGAACCACTGTCTCCCGTAGCTCTGCCAAGTACGGATCATCAAACTATCGAGCCTTAATCTCTCCCAATAACGAAGACTGAGCAACCACATGTGCTAAAACTCGGCGAGGCTCTGAAAGGTCTAATCTCACCAGGCGATTAGCCAAGGACTGAATGTCTAGGGCTAGAGGTCTCTCCTCTGCTGCAATATAAGACAAGCTACCCATACTCTCCGCCTTCCTGCTCAAAGCGTCTGCTACCATATTTACCTTGCCTAGATGATAAAGAATGGTGATATCATAATCCTTCAACAACTCAAGCCATATGCGCTGCCTCAAATTAAGATCCCTCTTCTTGAACAAGTGCTGCAAGCTGCGGTGGTCTGTATAAACCTCATAGGACACCCTATATAAGTAGTGCCTCCAGATCTTAAGGGAATGGACAATCACCGCCAACTACAAATCGTGCACAGGGTGATTCTTCTCGTGAATTTTCAGCTGACGCGAAGCATAAGCAATAACTCTCCCCTCCTGCATCAACATACACCCCAAGCCAACGCGTGAAGCGTCTCAATACACTGTATATATCCCAGAATCGGAAGGCAATACCAAAACTGGTGCTGAGGTCAATATTTTCTTGAGCTTATGAAAGATCGCCTCACACTCATCGTACCATCGGAACGGGGCATTCTTCTGAGTCAATCTAGTCAGTGGGGCTACAATGGATGAAAAGCCCTCCACAAATCTCCGGTAGTAGCCTGCTAGACCTAAGAAACTCCTGATCTCTGTAGCTGAAATAGGACGTGTCCAACTCTGAACTGCCCCAATCTTCTTAAGATCAACCTTGATACCCTCTACGGATAACACATGTCCCAAGAATGCTATGGAATCCAACCAAAACTCACACTTGGAGAACTTAGAATATAGTTTCTGTTCTCGCAAAGTCTAGAGCACCACTCTCAAATGCTGCTTGTGCTCCCCCAGGCTACGTGAGTAAATCAGAATGTCATCAATGAAGACAATGACAAAAGAATCAATGTACGGCCTAAACACCCTGTTCATCAAGTCCATAAATGTTGTTGGGGCGTTAGTCAAGCCAAAGGACATCACCAGGAACTCATAATGGCCATATCTCGTACGAAAAGCAGTCTTCGGAACATCTGAGGCCCGAATCCTCAACTGATGATATACCAATCTCAAATCAATCTTAGAAAACACCTGAGCACCCTGCAACTGGTCAAACAAATCATCGATGCGTGGCACTCGGTCTGATGAATGGTGACCTTGTTCAACTGGCGATAATCAATACACATCCGCATGGACCCATCCTTCTTCTTCACGAATAGAACCGGAGCACACCACGGCGATACACTCGGTCTGATGAACCCCTTAGACAACAACTCCTAAAGCTTCTCCTTCAATTCCTTCAACTCTTTCGGAGCCATACGGTACGGAGGAATAGATATAGGCTGGGTGCCTAGAGCTAAATCAATGCAGAAATCAATATCCCGATCCGGAGGCATGCCTGGAAGTTCTGAAGGAAATACGTCAGCAAACTCTCGAACCACTGGCGCTGAATCAATCGTCGGAGACTCGGTGGTGGTGTCCCTCACATAAGCAAGATACGCCAAACAACCCTTCTCGGCCATATGTCGAGCCTTCAGGAATGAAATAACCCGACTGGTTGCACTAATAGAGGAACCCCTCCACTCCAGCCTAGGCAACTCGGGCATGGCTAAAGTAACTATCTTGGCATGGCAATCTAGCACGACATGATAGGGAGATAGCCAATCCATGCCTAGAATAATCTCGAAATCAACCATGTCGAGCAATAGGATATCCGCTCTAGTCTCGAACCCACAAAATGAAATCACACAGGACCGATAAATCCGGTCTACTACCACAGAATCGCCCACGGGAGTGGACACATAAATATGCGTACCCAAGGACTCGCGAGGAACATCCAGGAAACAAGCAAATAAGGCTGACACATATGAATAAGTGGATCCTGGATCAAATAACACTGATGCCTTTCTACCATATACTGAAATAGTACCTGTGATCACGGCATCTGAGGCCACTACATCTAATCAGGCCAGAATAACATAGAATCTAGCTGGAGCACCGGATGATTGACCTCCGCTAGAATGAATAGGGGCCGGCAGATCTCCCCCTGCCTGGCCTCCACCTCTGGGACGAACTCTACCAGCCTGCCCTCCACCCCTGGGTGGACAAACCGCCGGTGCTAAGAATGTAGGCTGATAACTCTGCTAAACGGCCTTGCCTCGAAGCCTGGGACAAGTTCTCCTCATATGGCCAAAATCCCCACACTCATAACATTTCGCCGGTAAAATGGCCTGCTGCCCTGAAGAAGAACCCTGGATAGCTAGGGGATGGGGAGGACCCTTTGGCATGGCACTGACATAAGGACTAGAAGACCCCTGATGACCGAAATACCCGCCTGAGGAACCTTGAATGGCTGGTGGTCGGTAGGAACTCTCCGACATGGCGCTGAAATAGGGCCTCACTGGAGCACCACGGGGAGTTGGTAGAGGAGCTGAATATGGAGGCCTGCTAGGCTGGCCTCTACCAAACTGACCTCTACCCCTGGCTGGGTCACCTATGAAATCTCTAGAAAATCTAGCTCTCTTATCCTGCTGACTCTGCTCTCTGCCCCTCGATCGATAACCCTCAATCCGGCGAGCTATCTCGACCACAAGGTGATAGGGAGTCCCCATCTCCACCTCTCACGCCATGTTGGCCCTAATACCTGAGTGCTGCCCAGCTACAACTCTCTGCACTCTCTCAGCATCAGTAGGAAGTATCATAAAGGCATGACGAGACAACTCGGAAAACATGGCCTTGTAGTTTGTCACCGACATATGTCCCTGCTCCAGCTGCTCAAACTGATACCGCAGCTCTTCCCTCTCGGAGGGTGGAATATACCTGTCCAGGAACAGCTGAGTGAACTGCTCCCAAGTGATGGAAGGGGAACCTGCCAGTCTACCAAGGATATAGGACTCCCACCATCTGCGGGCCCTTCCCTCAAGCTGAAAAGTAGTGAAGTCCACTCCATGGGACTCCAGTATCCTCATGTTGTGCAGTCTGTCCCTGCACCTATCAATGAAGTCCTGGATATCCTCTCCCTTCTTACCTCCGAATATAGGAGGGTTCAATCGAGTCCATCTATCCAGTAACTTCTGCGGATCACTGTCCGCAGTTGGTCTGAGCTCAGGTGCTGCTGCTACAGGCTGGGCTCCACCCACGGGTAGTGTACCCGGGGTCTGATATACTGTTGTTGCATGTCCTGCGGCCTGGGCAGTAGGGGTCTGAACTCCCCCTCCCACCTGGGATATGGCAGGATATGCTGGAAATAAACCAGCATGCGTCATAGTATCCATAAATCTCATCATACGGCCCATGACCTCCTGGAAGCCTGGCGCTGTCATAAAGTCTACTGGGGTAGGATCTGCTGGGGCACCTCGCCCTGCTCCTCTGTGATAGGATCCTCTGCCGGATCTGCTAGGTGTGCTACTGGAACAGCTCTGGGACGCCCTCGTCCCCTATCTCGGGTCGGTGCCCTCCCCCGGCTTCTGCCATGGCCTCGGACGGCAAGGGTAGTGGCATTTCCTGGGTCTGGAACGTCAGCCGCGCGAGTCCTCACCATCTGTGAGAGAATAGAAGAATGAGATTTAGTAAACCATCGACTGCACGATAGAACATGAATAAAAAGAGGTTTCCTAACACCCTATAGCCTCCCGAAGATAAATACATATGTCTCTGTATCGATCCGCAAGACTCTATTAGATTTGCCCGTGACTTGTGAGACCTACGTGAACCTAGAGCTCTGATACCATGTTGTCACGACCCAAATCCCAATTTAGGTCGCGATGGCGGCAAAATCCGATGTCAGGCAAGCCAACCTTAATTTACTAGTGATCCCTTTTTAATTTATAAAATAATTTCCCATACTTGAGAGGTTTTCTTTTAGATTTCTAATTTTGAAGTAAAAAAGTGACTTAGACAACCAAAAGTGAGAATAAATATAGTAATCACCACCAATAATTACAACCCAAAAGAATAGAATATCCACTATGTGGGCATGCCAGGAACTGGCGTCACAAGTCTACGGGCATCTAATAGAAACGAGTATCCAAAAGAAAGTACAAGTTTGCCTACTGTCTGAAGAGAAGTAATACAGACATAGAAAAAGAAAAGAGGAACTCCAAGGTGCTGCCAGAGAGATACGTCAAGGAAAGCAGCTCATCGAGAAGTCCACGCCAAATATACGTCAGTTACGAGCTCCGGATCAATGCCCAGATGCACCTGCCTCAGAGCCTGTACAATTAAGTACAGAAGCATTGCATGAGTACATAAACATATATGTACCCAGTGAGTATCCCGCCTAATCTCGAAGAATTAGTGACGAGAGGTAGACGTGATACTTACTAGGGTCAAAATCTCTAAATAACATAATTTAATAAGGACTAGGCAGGCATAACAGTCGTAGTAATCACAAAGACATACAATATCAAGTTTAATTGTAATTACCTTTGCATGTCAAATTTCACTAGCATATAAGGTACTTAATTCCCTTTTTCACATGAAACAGTTTATACAATTACAAGAAAACGCCCAGTAAAGTGTATGGCACATAATAGGCCGAAAGCGTACGGCCAAAGCGTCGCGAAAGTAAATGTGCACTGCCGAGGGTCGAACGGCTCGAACCATAGATGCATCTATTATCCCGCTCACGAATCGAACATGCGACGCGATTGACATAATAGTAGGGCTATTATTTAACCAAAGAATTAGACCTTTGACTAAAGCTTATTTTTAAGATGAATACGGGTTACTGATAATCAAGGAAATGGATAAAAATGAATAACAGACAATATTGCAGAAATATAGAGAATCGTAGTCAGTTATATTCGAGAATCAGTTGCCTTTACAAGCTGTATTCCCCTCCCTTATATAGGAGATTCTTATAATGTACAACTCTTGCTATGGTTGCTCATTAATGACTAATTATGACATTAATGAGGCGTTACAAAGGATAACGGTAATTGAGGTACGGTTACATAACGTTCGAGTAATCAATTATGGGTCTTTGAATCTGCTCGTAGCTTTGTCTAAATTCATTCTGACCGTGCCTCTCTCCTATTTTGATCAAGTTGAGTTTCCCGTGGCTGATAAGCTCGAGGGTTTACTGAACCGTGCCTCTTTGTACCGTACCTCTTCAAAGGATCACATCCAGCTGTTGTGTTTTCCTGTGTCCACGTGACTACCTGAGTTGTCAAAAGCTGGCTTACATGTGAAACTCTTTTTTACCAATGCAGATAGTCCCCCCACTTACCATATATTTAACAATTAATATTTGGTAAGTGGATATTTATTTATGGCGGGAATATTTTGCCGCCGCTTTTCCTCGAATCATTGTATCCTTCTCTGCACCATAGACATCGTTTGTCACTTCCATTTAAAGCTCGTACCACGTGTCCTTTTCGGATTGGTTCTGCATTTACTCGGCACCTTTTAGGGCTTTTTGCGGCTGTGCCAGTCCCGAAGTGACATCTTCAATTATGACTTTTCGTCATTATTTTTCTTTTTTTCCTATGTTTGACTGTTGTCCTCTAGTATAAATACCTTTCTTCTTTTCTTTGCTTCCACGAAACACTTTTCTAACTTTGTCTTTTGTAAAGAACTTTCTTCTTGCCTTTGCAAACATGTCTTGTTCAAACCAACCTCAAGGAGTAATTTATATTGAAAGTTTAACTCCATCTTCTGCTCCGACTAGGAGTCGGAGGGGTGTTAGACATAGAAGTATAGGATTCACTCGTTCGAGGGGCTCCTATTCTTCTCAGATAGTTCCTTCTCCTTCCACTAGATCTCAAGTTTCTCCAAGGTTTAGGGTTTCTCGGTCTTCGTCTAGAGGTAGAGGCGAACGCCTTCGTGAACCTGGAGTCGATGAAAATTTTTCCTGCTGAATTTGTTTTTGCTAGGGATAGTCAAGTTCTTGTATACCAATCTTGTTCTCTTGAAAGTGTCGAAAGATATTCAACCCTTATAACTGAGGGTCAAATTTCCCTTGTTCGTAGGGAGTGCTTTTGGAGGTATTACTTTCCTATCTATATTCCGAATAGTAATCAAAGAATAACGTCTTATAAGACGGGATATTCTTTTGTTTATATGTATTCTTTCACTCTAGGGTTTAGACTCCCCATTGACCCAGTTATAATTGAGTTTTGCCATTTTTTCAATATCTGCTTAGGACAAGTTGGTCCGCTTGGTGTGACAAGTTGTCGCATGTCTTAGGAGTTTGGCTTCTTTAGCCTCGGTTCCTTTTACTTTCAACCATCTTATTAATCTCTACTCTCCTACCTTATTCTGTGAAGGGTTTTTTACTCTGACTGCTAGAAGCAAAAGAGTGCTAGTAACCCCTGGAGATGATAAGGATAGGGGTTGGTACCTCCGATATGTTGTTGTACCCACTATGGGTTTGGTGGGCGAAGAAAACCTTCCCTTCCCTGAGAAGTGGAATCGCGCACGTGAGTATGCTTTAGTTCACATTTATTTACTTTTTCTCGCTTTGGCTTGAGATGTTTTATTAACATCGTGTATGTTTCTTCTTTTCTCAGCAATCATGAATAATGTTGAGAATGTCTCCAGTATTCGTGATTGGGTAGAAAAATTGTTGTCCGTTTCTCCTTCAGAAGAGAGACCTTGGAAGTACCTCGATGGGAGGTATGGTTGGCATGTAAAGACCCACGGTAAGTGAAGCTCTTGTTCTTGCTTCTTTCCTTACTCGAGTCTTTATTTTTCTTGTCGTTTAACTTTTTTCCCTTTTGATAGGGTTCTCTGCCCGTGGGGTGTCTGCTTCATCTATCCCGAAGATGTCCTTGGCTCAAGCCCAGGAAATTATTGTTGGTTCATCTTCTTCGAAGAGGAAGATTGGTGAGTCTCGTTTCGTAGAAGAAGAAGAAGAGGGTGCTTTAGTGCACAGGCCACAGAGAAGGCGAGTGGTTTTAGATGATGAGCTTGCATCCTTAACCTTGCCTTCCGTGTCTGTGATTGAGCCCCCTGTCCTTGATGATGTTTCACATTCCTATTCATGAGGGTGTTGATCTTGCTCCTGATGATGTCCCTTTGGCTGCTGTCTTTCCTGCTTCTTTGAGAGATGTTGTCTCATCTGTTCCTTTGGCTATTTTTGTTGCTTTGCCTGTAACTTCCTCTACTCTTCAACCCTTCGTGCCTGCTGCTTTGCCTGTGGCTTCTCCAGCTCTTCAACCTTACGTGCTTGTTGTTGTTCCAACTCTGCCTGCTTCCATGCCTTCCGTTAGGGAAGTAGGGTCTTCCAGCAGAGAGATGCAGCAGGTGGTAATAGNGTATATGAAATTTACCATATCTGACTGGTTTATTTCTTGTAGATTAACCTTATAGGCATGGAGCTTATGAAGAGGATTTCAAACACGGACCAAGAGACAAAAGAGTTGCAGGCAGAAGTTGATAATTGGAAAGCACAGTATGATAGACAAAGGATTGACATGGATGCTTTAGAAGAGGAAGGGAGTACCTTGAAGCGGCATATGAGACTCATGACAGCAGAACTGGCAGTAGAGAAGGCTTCTTGCAGTCAGGCTGATAAGGATAAGAGTTTTCTAGAGTCTTCGTTCGTGGAGCAGTTGTCCCGTGCCTCAGAAGAGATTAGAGACTTAAAAAACTTGTTGGGGCAGAAGGAGGAATACTCAGGCGAGCTCGTGCAATCACTCACTCGTACTCAAGAAGACCTTTGTAAGTCTTTAGACAAAGCTCAAACTTTAGAGGAGTCGATTGTACCATTAATGGCCGCCCATGAAGCTGTGGAAGCGGAGAAGGATATTCAGAGTTGAGCTTCAAGTATGGGCGAAAGATTATGAAGATCTGGAAGAGGTGGCTGTTGTCGATGTGAGCTGGGCGTACATGAATTCTCGCCTTGACACATTGATGGAAATGAGTCAAGAGGGTTTTGACCTTAGTGCTGAAATAGCTAAAACTAAGGAAGCCATGGAGAAGGCTCAACAAGGTCATAACCTCTCTTCAATTGATGGTGAGATTCCAGCCTCTCATGCCTCTTCATCCCAATTGCTCATGTTCCTTCTGCCAGTGAAGTCAACCCCTCTCTTGAAGAAATTTAGTTGGTTCATCCCTCTTTTTTTCTTTCTTTGTATCAATTGGTGGTTACCCCCAGTCGCATCGGGGGTAAATTTGGATTTTCTTAAAGTCCCCAAATGACAACTTAGGGGCACCACAATGT
>MDKI01208055.1:0-60579 GCA_005239505.1 Nicotiana paniculata | reverse complement strand
AACTCGATAGAATACAGTATCGAGTGCCAGTCATGCCTCCCCTAGTTTGGGGCGTGACAGTAAATCTGGCCATTTGTGAAATAATTTAGACTTAATATGACTATAAATAGAAAATTTAAATCATGAAATGTTATAAAGTCATTTGTGATGCAATTTTGTAATTATTTACATAAATAAAACATTGGGATAAATTAATTTTAAAATGTAGAAATTATGAAAAAATATCAATTGATGCTAATGCATAGTTTTGAAAGTATATATGCATTTTAAAATATTATAGAAAAAAATTGGGTATCAACAGACATCAATATTGACCACTTTCTAGTTTTTGCTTTAATTATTTTTTTCGTCAAGTCTAACGTTTCTTGTTGGTTGCTCTGCTCTCAGGAACTTTCATTGAATGCAAAGAGTCAGAAGCCAACAGAGACTTCAAGGATCTGACCTCGAACCTGAGAGAACATTTCATAGGAGGTTGAGGGAAGCAAGGGACATAGATAATCTTCAAACACTAATTCAATTTCTTGTGGACTGGCAGATATGGCTGTTCAGGAGGTGGTGAGGCCTAGCATTGCTAATGTCACCTCCAACATTGTGAAGCCTAGAATCATTGGGCATTTTGAGCTGAAACAGAGCATGATCCAGATGTGAATGGGAAGTTTATGGGTCTTCCACACGAGGATCCACAACAGCACATCCTGAACTTCTTGGAGATTAGTGATACTTATATCACTAATGGAGTCACTCCAGACTATGTGAGGCTCACACTATTCCTATTCTCTCTGTTGGGCGAAGCAAAGCGATGGTTGAAGGCGGAACCAGCTAATTCTATTAGATCATGGAATGATCTGGCGAGGATATTTATGGAAAGGTTCTTTCCTTCAGGAAAAATTGCAAGGATCAGAAGTGAAATAGTCTCCTTCAAACGGAAACTGGGGGAATCTTTATACTCAGCTTGGGAAAGGTTCAAGGGGCTGCTCAGAGATTGTCCTCATCACAATCAAACAAATGAATTGTTATCTCACACTTTCATAGAAGGGCTACTTCCTGAGACAAAAAATATGGTGGATGCTGCAGCTGGAGGTCAAGTGTTGGAGAAATTTTTTGATGAGATGTATGCATTATTGAACAAGTTCTCCAAAAGCACTCCTGATTGGCAAGGAGAGATGGGAAGACACAGTGCAAAAATCTACAAGGGTTCTCAAGTTAGATGTTGTCTCTGCTTATCAGGACAGAATGCCACACCAGCCAACCAAGTCAATCAGATGACCCTAGTTATTAACAATCAACAAGCTCAGCTAGTGCAACTGGTTCAAATATTTTGTGAAGTATGTGAGAGGGTCACACGAGTGACTTGCCCAGTTAATCCAGAATCTGTATATTTTGTGTGTAATGCAACTAAGGGCCAGACAAATCAGTATGGGAACACTTACAATCCTAACTGGAGGAACCACCCAAACTTCTCTTGGGGTGGAAACACAGAATCAATACAGGCCATAAGCGCCTCAGCAACAATATAGACCACCTCAGGATGAACAACCTACAAACCCGACGAGTCACCTTTAGTAGATGATGAAAAAATTAATGGCTGACAACAAGCTCAAGTAGCAGCCCACGCTGCAACGATTTGAAATTTGGAGCGACAAATAGGGCAACTTGCCAGCGCCCAAAATACTCGACCAGTTGGAGATCTTCCAAGAGACATTGCGGGCTAATCCTAAGGCATATATTAACGTTGTGTCATTGAGGAATGGGAGACAGTTAGAAGAAGTCTAGTCGAAAAATAGGAAGCAAGTGACCTTTCATGAGAAACTGCCCACCATAGAAGAAGAATAAGAAAAATCAAAGGAGTCAGAGAAGCAAGTTGAAAATGTGGTGGCTAAGCAACCCCCACCATTAGTTGCAAGGCCACCACCTCTGTTTCCTCTGAGATTGCAGAAACTGAAGGATAATGCAGCCTATAAAAAGTTTCTTGATTTTCTAAAGCATGTGCAAATCAACAATCCTATTGTAGACATCCTGCAAGAAGTGCCCAAATATGCCAGATTCATCAAGAAAATGGTGTCAAATAAGAGGAGGTTGATAGAGTTCGAGAATGTGGCACTCACTAAAGAATGTAGCTCCTGAATTCAAAGCATGCTACCTCAAAAATTGAAGGATCCATGTAGTTTCACTATCCAAATCTCGATTGGTAAGAACACAGTCGGGCGAGCTTTGTGTGATCTTGGAGCAAGCATCAATTTGATGCCGCTATCTGTGTTCAAACAATTGGGGTTGAGTGAGACACGCCCAACCACGGTAATTTATTATTGGCTGATCGCTCCCTTGCTTATCATGAAAGAGTGATTGAAGATGTGTTAGTTAAAGTGGGTTCTATCATATTCCCTGTTGATTTCATTATCTAGGACTATGAGCCTCATCAGGAAGTCCCATTAATTTTGGGGCATCCATTCTTGGCCAAAGGCCGAGATATTGATGTATGCCAAGGAAAGATGTCGATGAGATCAGGTGACCAAGTGGAGGTATTCAATGTGTATAAAGTACTCAGATTTCCAGCCCTTGAATAGTTATCCATGATTTCTGTGGTGGAAAGTGATGTGACGTCATTGGTTCCTTTTATGATCCACATAGATCCTCTTGAACGAACCTTGATTGGGGATGAAGAAGATAGTGAAGATGAGACTATGGAAGAAATTGAGCAAGTACTTGACATGTCTTGCAATTATGTCCATGGGTTTGGGAGATTTGAGGATCTGGACAGGCATGTTACTCTGACCCCTCCTAAGCCATCTATTGAACAAGCTCCAACGCTAGATCTTAAGCCCCTTCCACTGTATCTGTGCAATGATTATTTGGGGAACTCTGAGACATTGCCAATGATTTTCTCATCTAGCTTGACCGATATGCAAGAAGAAAAACTGCTCAGAGTATATCGTGAGCATAAAAAGGCTATTGGATGGACAATTTCTTACATCAAAGGAATAGTCCATCATTTTGCATGCATAAAATCTTTCTAGAAGTTGGACACCTCCTTAGTGTTAATCAACAAAGGAGGTTAAATCCAATTATGAAAGAGGTCGTGAAGAAGGAAGTAATTAAGTGGCTCGATGCAGGTATCATCTTTCCTATTTCTGATAGGAACTGGGGAAGCCCAGTGCAATGTGTGCCTAAAAAGGGGGGTTACTTTGGTAGAGAACGAGGAAAATGATCAAATCTTTATTCGCACCGTGACGGGGTGGATAATTTGCATCTATTACAAAAATCTCAACAAGGCAACCCGCAAGGACCACTCCTCACTTTAATACATTGACCAAATGTTGGACAAGTTGGCGGGGCATGAATATTATTCCTTCCTTGATGGTTATTCAGGGTACAACAAGATTGCTATATGCCAAGAGGATCAGGAGAAGACCACTTTTATATGTCTGTATGGTACTTTCGCTTTAAAGAGAATGCCTTTTGGTCTTTGTAATGCACCCGCCACTTTCTAAACGTGCATGATGGCTATTTTCACCGATATGGTGGAAAATTTTGTGGAAGTCTTCATGGATGATTTTTCATTCTTTGGGTCTTCTTATAATGATTATTGGAAGAATTTTAGCAAGTTGTTGGCCCGTTATGAAGAAATAAATTTGGTGTTAAATTGGGAAAAGTGTCATTTTATGGTACAAGAATGCATCCTGCTGGGCGATAGAGTGTCAAGGAGTGGCATTGAAGTTGATAAGGCAAAGGTGGAAGCGGTTGAAAATTACCTCCACCCATTTCTGTGAAGGGTGTCTGGAGTTTCTTGGGACACGAGGAGTTCTATAGACGCTTTATTAAGGATTCTTCAAAAATTGCTACTCCTTTGTGCAGGTTGCTTGAAAAGGATGTAACTTTCAATTTTGATGAATCCTTCATGAAGGAAATTGAGGAGCTCAAAAAGAAGTTGGTGGCTGCCCCCATAATTATGTCACCGGATTGGTCCTTACAATTTGAACTTATGTGCGATGTGAGTGACCATGCTATTGGAGCAGTGCTAGGCCAGAGGCAGAACAAGATGTTATATTCCATCTACTATGTGAGTAAGACTCTTGATGATGCAGAGTTGAATTACACCGCCATTGAAAATGAGTTGTTGGCCATTGAATTTCGGGCATACTTGGTGGGAACAAAGGTCATAGTCTATACCGATCATGCAGCAATCAGGTGTCTATTTACAAAAAAAATCCAAGGTTATATTGATGCGCTGAGTTTTATTGTTGCAAGAATTTGATGTAGAAATACGAGACCGGGAGGGCCCAGAAAACCAAGTAGCTAACCATCTATCAAGGTTCAAAAATCATGAGCATGTAGAGGAAGGTGGACAAAATAAGGAGGCATTCCCTGATGAGCAACTTTTTTCTATTACCCAAGACCCTCCCATTGGTACGCGGATTATGTAAATTATCTTGTGATTGGGATACTTCCACCTGAAATTGAATTTAAAGCTAGAAAGAGGTTTCTACATGATGTAAACTTCTACTACGGGATAAGCCATGCTTGTACAAACAGTGTGTTGATCAGTTGATGAGGTGCATTCCAGAAAAGGATGTGGAATTAGTGTTGTATGATATACATTCCTTACCTTATGAGGGCCATCATGGAGGCGATAGGAAAACCGCAAAGGTGCTACAATCGGGGTTCTTTTGGACAACATTGTTCAAGGATGCCCATGCATTTGTTAAGAAGTGTGGCCAGTGTCAAATAATAGGGACAATCACAAAGAGGCATGATATGCCTTTGAATAACATCCTGGAGGTAGAAAATTTTGATGTGTTGGGGATAGACTTTATGGGACCGTTCCAATTGTCCATAGAAAACAAATATATTTGTTTAGCGGTTGACTATGTGTCAAAATGGGTAGAAACGATCGCATTGCCAACGAATGATGCCGAAGTGGTATCCACTTTGGTGAAGAAGAACATATTATCGAGGTTCGGGACTCCGCGTGCTTTGATTAGTGATGAAGGGATACATTTGCAATCGGTTGTTGAATAACCTTCTAGCTAAACATGGAGTCCGCCATAGAGTTGCAACGGCATATCATCCGCAAACAAGTGGACAAGTTGAGGTGTCCAACAGAGAAATAAAGCAAATATTAGAAAAGACAGTGAATGTGAATAGGAAGGATAGGGCTGAAAAGTTAGATGATGTCTTATGGGCATATAGAACTGCATATAAAAACACCAATTGGGGCGTCACAATATAATCTTGTTTATGGGAATGCATGTCACTTTCCTGTTGAACTTGAACACAAGGCGTACTGGGCCATAAAAATGTTGAATACGGATTTTGAAGCCACAGGCGAGAAGAGGCTGTGTCAGTTGAATGAGTTCAGGCTGCACATTTATGAAAATTCTACACTTTACAAAGAAAAAACAAAAAGATGGCCCGACAAGCGTATCAAGCCATATCACTTCGAACCGGGCCAAGGGTACTAGCATTCAATTCTAGGCTAAAGTTGTTTCGTGAAAAGTTAAATCGAGATGGTCAGGTGCATTTGAGGTGGTGAGACTCACTCCTTATGGTGCAATTGAGTTGCACGCTTTAAATGGTGAAAGAAAATTCTGAGTGAATGGAAACAGATTCAAGAACTATTAGGGAGGAATCATTCATCGTGAGAAGACCAAATTAGTACTCGTCGATGAGTAAGTGCGGCCATGCGTCGTGCCGCAATGTTAAATCAGGTGCTTGTTGGGAGGCAACCCAATTTTTATTGCTTTCATAGATTATTTTTAAATTTTTCGTTAAAGTAGACTAGAGTTTTTATTTTCTTTGTAGGCATAGAAATTATAGGTAGAATGGTGTGGGAAAGTAAATTGGGTATATAAAGTACTCGGGTGATCGGAGATTTATTAAAAAAATCGTCGAACTAGTGCCTAGGCCAGCATTCCACACTGCTTAGGGTGCACTTTCCGATGAAGTCAAAGCCCCCAGTGCCAGGCTTAGCATGGGGCTCTTGACTGGGGGATGGAAGGTAAGTATAAATATTTTTTGTATTTTTTGTTTTTTTTTTTGTTTTTATTTATTAGATTAATACCCATACCCATAAAACCCGACCCATACACCCATATATCCTAACATCATAACCCACCGTATAAGCCATACCCATTCCCACCATCAATTAAAACATAACTTAGTTTCCCCCAAAACCCAAATACCCTTACTCTGTTTCTCACGCCTCTCTCTCTCTCTCTGTCACGACCACGACCCTCTCCCTCTAAATTGTCAGAGTTTTTTCTTTTTCCCTCTTCGATCAATCATCAAGGTATGTTCCCTCTATTCCATTATTTTTATTTTGTGAGTAAGTTCCTCATCCCCCTCCAAACGCCCTATTAGTGTTTCTTTTGAACTCTTTTCTATGGTGGTTAAGCCTAAAGAGAATGAAATTGGTTGTGACAAGTTTGTTGTGGTTTTGCATACGGAGTAGTAAATTAGAAATCCCTCTACTTCGTTTAGATTTTGGAGGACCACCATGTTGCACCATTGTGGAACTAAGTTGCACCCACTTCATGCCCACAATGTGTTTGCTAAAATGCTTGAATAAGTACTTTGCGCACCGGTGAAGTCTGAGTAACCAAGTGTAGTCGTATGTGATATCGAACTAGTGTGGGGTGTTTGGGGATGATTCTACATAATTTGGAGCTTGGTTTCAATGTGTACATGTCGCCCATATCATGTATATTGTATTATGTATGTTGTATCACTTTGGAGAATTAGCTAATGTAGTGTAGTAGTTGTAGAGGTTAATGACCATGTGTCACTTGCTTTCATAAAGGCTAAATCACTTTTCCATGATCGACCACTTGATATGTGGAATAGCTCATGAGCTATCATTTTACGGCATGGGAATTCTTCAGTACCCATTGCCTTTTGGTGCAACACTTGTGCATTTTAAACCACGATTGTGCGTATAGTACATTGAGCCGTTGGTTTTAAGTGTGGGTCATATTTGAATCTCATGATAACCTTAGGAGGAGTTCTTGATTAAATCTCTCATTCATGCTTATTCATATTGTAGGTTGCTATGGCTCGTGATAATTCAAATAAGGGCAAGGGAGTAGGGAAGTCCTCCACCACTGCTCCCGCGCCTAAAAAGCGCAAGCAAGGGGAAGGATCATCCAGGCAAGCTAAAAGGAAACAAGTTGCCAACGGATCACATCATAAACCATTTCAACCGAGGCCTTGTTTAATCTAGTTCATGATGATGCCAACGCATATCATAGGGACTTCATTCCATACGGGTATTACGTCTCCGAGATGGGTATTAATGTGAAAACTTTGGAAAAGAACTTCCTGGCGGTGCTTGCTGCGTGAACTGAAAATGGATAAACTCCTAAAATGCCCTGGCTATGCAAATTTTAGCATGGTGCGAAAACTGTATGCCAATTGGAACGCAGACTTGTTCATGTCATGGTTCCGTGGAAAGACGTACCACTGGATATGAGGTCCTTATGTGAATTTTTGGGAGTTTAGAACTGTAACCCGCGGAGGCTACAAAAATTTTTGAAAAGTTCAAGCTACACGGTGATATGTCACACTCTTTGTGGCATCAATTCAAATGCCAAGTGGACCATAAATAAGGGTGATGCCTATCTCGAAATGCTCCGCTTCGATTTTAATAAGCCCGCCAAAGTGTGGCAAAAACTTGTGCAGGCCTGACTCATTATAGTTGGATACAAAAGTGAATGCACTCAAGCTCGAGTGTGTGTGATATTCTTTTTGATGAATGGGAAACCCATCAATGTGGGTGAGATCATGCTCGGGGAGATGGCCCACACACAATTTGGGCGGCAGATCAAGGGATTCTTCTTTGGAAATTGCCCACGCAGTACATGCTATCTGGGGAGGGGGGGGGGGTGCCTGAATACCCCGGGCATGACGAGGTTGTGGAGTCTCTTAAGGGATTGGTGGAAATCACATCTTTGTTGGAGACCATGTCTAAGCTTACCCAGGCACCACGAAATGAAAGGGATGAGAACTTCAACAAGTATCTCTATAACTCCTTAAATGTAATCATGAGCAGGAACGGTATATCAGACAAGGTGCCTATGCATTTACGCAATGATTGTCTAGTTCTTCCAAAGAGATGTTGGGGATTGCATCTGGCAGTATCGTTCACCCGTCAAAGGATGAGAACACTTACAAAGGCTCTGACACTGAGGATGAGATTGGTGATGAATTCACGGGGCCCGTGGCTTTGGTTCCCCTGGGAGCTGATGATGATGATGATCCAGGAGCTACAGCTGGTGGGCCTGCTAAGGAGGAGGAATCCGGCTAGCGGGAGATTTCTTTTCACCCTACTTTATTTTACATTTTTACATGCGTCGGGGACTACGCATATGCTAAGTGTAGGGTGGGAGAACTACTTCTTGTGATGTACATAGTATAAATTGTATAAATTTTGTTTTTTATCGTTATTTTTTACTTAGTCTAGTTTTTAGAATATATATATATATATATATATATATATATATATATATATATATATATATATTAATAAAAAAATCAGATAAAGCTCGGACTTTTTTGGACGATGGATCTTCTGGACAATTTTCTTGAGGATTAAAGTCCGATTAAAAACATCAAATAGATTTTTTTTAAGGATAGTAAGATAGGATCCCTTGGTTTTTATTTGGGCGTCGGTTCTTTTCCAAGGGTGTAGCTCGAACCGACTACTTTTTTTTTAGGAGTAGGTTAGGAAGAAACTGAGTTGCTCTGAGGTGCCTATTAACGCATATGGTGTTGGCACATTAGGTTATGGAATGCGATTTCTTCCCGTACATTTGCTTTGAATTGTGATGCGTGAGTAAAATAAATAGCCTACTTTGTGACGCCTTTTTCTCAGTTACTTGACTTGTATGCTACATAGTACAATATTGCTTACAATTTCTCAACTATATGTGTTTGCTTGACTTGAGAGTTGAACAAAATCGTCTCGATTGGTCATGTGGAATGTGTGTGTAAGGAATTTTGATCTTCTGTGCTATCTTGTGTAGTCTAGAACTTGCCCCGTGTGTTAATCAAAGTGAAATCATTAAGTTGTGCTAGTCTAGGAGATGATGTAGGTGTTTCTTGCTTGATCAAGATGTGTTTGTCACTTAAAAATAAAATTTTCCGTTTCCATCCCCTTTGATCCTATAGACCTTTTCTTTGACACCCACATTACAAGTCGTACCCTTATTTTGTTTTGAATTTGAGATTGTTGAACCTTAACCTCTTAAGGCACTTAGTCGCTAAAAGAAGTCAGGTGAGAGATTGGGAGTAGCTTTCGAATGAACCCATGGAAAGGACCTTAAGGTGAACTAAAGTTGTGAAAAAAGGTCATTAACCGATGAACCTCAAGGTATGGAGCATGTGTAAAGAAAAACAAATAAAGAGAAGAAAAAAAAACTTGCAAGAAAAAAAAATGATGACCAAATAATGGAGAAAAACACACACCTCCCAATCTTACTAATTCGTGCTAGTGGGAGTACATAAGTGCTTAATTGGAAAAGGGGCTATGTTGTATATGGTTTGTGGCAAGATTTGTTTGGGAAGAATATGAGTTCGATTTGTAAGTGTGGTGTATTAAAGTGCTTAGAAGGGTTAGTCACTATTCATAAGTGTATCTTACTCGTCCTTTAGCATACATTACAACCTTAAAGTCCTCATTGATCCTAGATTTGGCTAGCTTAGATCAGTATATATGTACACTACGTTTAAGCTTATTGTACGACCACAGGATGCACATGAATTCTTAATGAGAGTGAGCGAATTTTGTTCAATTGTGTGATGTCCGTCGATTATGTTCAAAGGCATACTTGAATGTGTGGACTAGTCTATATTCACTCTTTTGTTTGTTGGTGAGGGCACATGATATCATGAAGGATTAGTAATGTTGTAAACTTCTCTTGTTGGGTGAGTGCGCGAGTTGAGGGTACTTAGTGGTAATGAGTCGGCTCTTGACGTAGGTTGGTTATAGATAGGATTTTTGAATTGATTAAATTGAAATGGTTATACTTGGCATGTTTGAAAATGGAAGAATGTGAAATTCGTATGTTCATGCTTAATTATCGGTACCGATCATAGTCAAGGATAGAGTGTATGATTAGAAATTGAAGTGCTCCACTCTAGTTGAGAGTTACGTAGTTGGGGTTTATTTGATAGTCCCATTGCTCGAGCACGAGCAAGAGTCTAAGTGTGGGGTGTTGATATTTAGCTTAAAGAATATATATTTATATGTATATAGCCTCATGTTTTACTCGTATTTCGTAGATTTAGGATGTAAAGTATATTGATTTATGTTAATTTGTGGTATTTTTATATGTAGGAATCATCCGGAGGCAATAGGGGGGCAAAGGTACGAGATTAGAGTAAAAAAGAAAAAAATGAAAAATTGGCCATTGTAGCGCCACAGGAAGCGTGGGGCGCTACCTGTGGCACCATTTCCAGAATGGTTAATTTCCTAGCGCCAAAGGATAGCGCCCCACGCTTACCTGGACGCTGGTGACGGGAAACATCTCAAACTTTGCTCGGGACAAGGTTATTTCGACCCAAGACCTACCCAACGCGTGTAAAAGCAAGACTAAGCCTATTGTGAGAGGGGAGACGCCACTTTGAAGGAAAAATATACATGAGGAACATCCAGGATCGAGGATATCTCAGTTTTATTCATCTTTTCTTAGTATTTTCAATTATTCAACGCTTGTGAATTTTTTTTGGCATTATCATGAGTGGCTAAATCTCATAGTTCTGGGGTTTGTGATTTAGCCATGACTATTGTTGGTTAAAGTTGACATAACCTTGATTACAATTTACCAATATATGGTTGCTTACTCAATTCTTTGATTAATTGCTTAACTGTCTGGCCAAGAGTTAGTTCTATTTACTATCTATGCTATGCTTGGGAAAGTTAAGTTTAGATTAGAGAAGAATTGAAGAGAGCATGAACTTAACTCTGGGGGGGGGGCAGATTTGTGGTTAGGATAGGAATATACCTAGTCACCGTGCTTAATTAAATATCGTAATCTTAATGCATTCTTAATAGAATGATTTCATAGGAATATAGGCGTTAATCTATTTTGAATAAGCGAGTAGTACTTCAGGAGAAGGCTACGAGAGCAATTGTACGATTAATTAGCACCATGAGTGAATTGTATGAAAGAGAGAGTTAATTAGACCACAAAAGGATTGATGAGTCGATCACAATCCTGGAATATTCGTATATATTGAATACAAATCAACTATTTTGCCACTTGATAAATTACTTACTTGTTATAATTATTGTGTAGTATAATCACACTTTTGAACTCGGAAATACTTGACTGAATAATAATCTTGGTGAAACTAGTGGGTAGTTAACACAAGTTCATGTGGGTTCAACACTCAAATCATTTTATTACTTGTACGATCACGTATATTTGCATGTACATTCAAGAGCAACAGTATCCTACCAACAAATGGTTATTTAGAGGCACTAGCATGAAGGTTGCCAGCGACTGCAAATTTCGGGGGCATCGATCATTGGGAAAACACTAATCATAGCTTCTTAACTGTCCTAACGTTGTTTCTCTATGGAAAAATATAATCAACATGAATGCAGTATCAACATTTATTCCTCATATGATCTCAGCTTTGAAGGTCCCCAATGGGCCAACACAGGAAAACTATCAAGAAAAGAAGTTACAATAGTGAAACTATAAACTGGGAATATTTATTACCTTTTTAAATTGTCTCTGGAATATTTGGTTAAGCAGAAAACCCTGTTTAAAAATCATAATAATTCCATTTCTATTAAAACTATCATTATGAGATTTTCATTTGCTAACTAATATATTGTATCCTTCAAAGGATAAGGAAACCATTTTGGTGAACTTGGAAGCTAGCTCCTAAACCAGGATACCATATGCTCAACACGGACGGATCAGAGATCTTCACTATGAAACTCGATCTGGAACATGAGGAATAGGAGGAGTTTCTAGAGATAATAAGGGAAACTGGATTTTGTGATTCATGAAAGATTTCCAAAGAAGCACGAACATGTCCGAATCTCTTCTGCATGGATAAAAAATAGCAAAAGTATACAACTACCAACCTTTACAAATTCATATTGACTCAATGGAAGTAATTACCTTATATATTAAAAAAATAATAACAATACTCACTTTAATGTGTTCAACGAATGCATGTTATTAGTGAGGCGCTTAGGGGACCCTAAGCTTAGACACTACTACAAAAAACAAATCAGAATTGCGGGCTCGTTAGCTAAGGAAGGAGCACACAAGCAACTTTTTGAGAACATAGTCACGTTAGCAGTCCCTTTCGTGTTTGCAAAGGAATCTTTTTGGTGAGACATGCTAGGAACTCCTTTTGAAAAGATGTATTTCGGCTAATTGTGCTAATAGTAATAGTTATACTACTAAGGACTCCAATATATCCACGAACCCTCTAGTTTTTAGTGATGCTTTATATATGAAAATACTATCTTTTTAACCAAAAAAATAAGTAAAATTGGATTCTCAAATTAAGTTGGACTTGTTCCCAGAGGGTTTTTGGTAGCTAATGCTAGATACAACGGTCTAGTTAGTCAAGAGTTTATGATAAGTATTTGTTTTGGTAAACTATTTATGAAGAAGAACATAAGATGAAGGCTTGAAATATTTAAACAAAGAACACAAGTGTAAGGTTGAAACACGTATGAAACACTTTCCCAATAGCGATATTTGCTACCTCTTCTCCACGAGATTGCTATGAAATTGTATGCAACTAGATTTAGTGGATACAACAGACCTTTTGAATTGTTCACTTAGCAAATAAAGAAAAAATTCATCCTAGGAAAGCAAGAACTTGCAACTTGATCGACTGAATGTAGGAGAGAAAAGAGTTCGGAGAAAATTGTAAAAGGAAGAAAGTATCTTCTCTACAAAGTTAACATTGGAATCTATTTTGAAAGCAAGACCAACTGTCTTTAAATAGACCGGAGTAGTTACAAATTTGAAAAGGTACATCCTTCCGCGTAAAAGGCACAATTTCTAGTTTAAAAATATTTAATTCTACTTAAATAATTTCTAACAATCCTCTACTTAACTAAATATAAATTAAAACTCAAAATCAAGTAATGCTTATCATAGAGTAATGTATCTTTCGATTTCAAAATTACCTTAGTACAATGTCACAAGACGAAATCGAAATCCCACGTAGCATAATAGATTTGAACATGTTATTCCTTGTGATAACATCGATGACACAATAAATATAAATATTTTAGTCATGCTTTCAACTCAAATGCACTTAGCACTTTTATGGTCATGTATTAGCAAAAATTCATGAACACTTATGAGAGTAACTCCACCTCTCCATCGAAGCGGCACCACTTCTATGTTCATATAGGTGAAGTTTTTTCCCTGTCTTTGCTACTATCATGACCTCAGTTTTCCACCTTAGGAAATCGTGATGGCACCTAGTCTCTAAGACTGGGTAAGCCTAACATGAAATAATAACTTAACAGAAATAATCAAACAGAAATACTAAAGCAATACTGATAAACTCATATCAACTTTCAAAAGAGGATCTAAAAAACAACTCCCCCATAACCGATGGAACTGAGTCATAAGCTCTATCGAATAATCTAGAATCTCTACTTCAACACTGTATGAATGAGAAATAGAACAGAATGAAAAGGTAAGGGAAGGTGACTCTGAGGCCTGCGGACGCCGAGCAGGTATACCTTGAAGTCTTCGGATAACAGCTACAATCAAGCACTAACATCCAGCACGGGAAGACGTAGCTGGATCTGCACAAAAAGATGGGCAGAAGCGTAGTATGAGTACACCACAACGGTACCCAGTAATAATCAAGACTAACCTCGGTAGAGAAGTGACGAGGCCAGGTTAAGACACCCACAAGGACTTAATAAACATAACGAAAACATAATAACGAGAAGTAATAGAAAACAGAGAAATAAGTGATAACGAACCAGGCTAACAACATATACTAATGAGAGGATTATAAGCATAGAGATAACATGAAGGAAACAAATAAACAGAACCAGAATGGTCAATACGGACAAAACTAGTAAGACGAGGAAGAATGAAAGCGAGTTAAACTATTTCACCAATAACTCTTTACAACATAAGATAAACAACAAGAATGACAAACAAGGTACCGCCTCGTATACAACAAGAATCACAACTGAGGTATCGCCTTGTATGCAGCAAGAATCACAGTCGAGGTACCGCCTCAAATTCACATTTCTCAAATTCAATCATAATCTTTCATATATCACCGCGGGAGCCTTACATTTAGTTTTAAAAATCATTTTTTTCAAAATAGCTACCCCGCGTTTAAAACCACATTATCATACCACATGGCTTCAAATAATTCCCCTACTAACAACACGCATATCAAGACCACCTTATCTCACGGCATGTGTATCAATCTCAAGCCTTATACCACTATATGTGTATCAATATCACAAAATAATAGAAACTCACACCACAAGTGCCCATATTCCACAACTTTATAAAAGAATCAACAATATTAATGTTTCCACAATAAATAGTCATGGCTTAACCACAATGTGTACAAGAATCTAAACAATAACAAAATTAAAGTGAATAGCTCAAAAAGAAAGACAACTCAACAATTAACATCTTTGCCTCAATGTAATAATGGCTTTCTCAACTTCAACACCAATAACTCAACAATAAGATATTTCATGAAATAATAACTTCAATTAAAAGTAATTCAACAATTTAAAGAGGTAACAAAACACAAGGAAGGCAATAACTCAACTAAAGAATATCAGAGCAAATTAGCAATTAGGAGGTGAAACAAGTGTTAACAATATCAAATAAAGCATGTAAGGGTAGATTAGCCCATTAAAAGGGTGTATTAACAATGAAAGATATAACATGTTAAGACAATTCAATTAAAAGTGTGATAAGAGTATAAATAGCCTAAACCGGTCAAATACCAAATTTAGCCCATGTACCCACTCGTCACCTTGCGTACACGGCTTTCACATAACACAATTATCACAAACAAACCAATTCCTAAGGGGTAGTTCTCCCAAACAAAGTTAGGCAAGATACTTGCGTCAATTAGGTGATAAGTGAGGATTTTGACTACTTATTAGAGCCTTTTATCTTTTGTTTTAGTCTAAAAGTGTTTAATTGTGCTCCCGAAACTGATAAAATATGCAAATATCAGGAATGTTGAAAGTTGGACTCCCAAGATAAAATCTGATTTAAGAAGGAGTAATCAAAACACAGGGCAACAAAAGGCACAAGAACTTGCAAAGTGCGTACCGCATAATTAGTTATGCAGCCGCAAACAATGTAGAAAATCCCGACAGTGTTCTTAGCAAACTGTGGACCAACCAGGAATTTTGCGGACGCAAATGAAGAACTAGAGATGAACTTCAGAGGTGTGCAAATTTTCAAAGTCCAAGTCCCTCAAGAGTGCGGACCGTACAAGAATTGTGTAGTCATATAAGAAGTGCCTTAAGGCCACTGAAGTAAAGATGCGGACAGCAGAAATCCATTTCTGCGGTTGAGATGATAAATTTTGTGGTCCGTAATTCCCATTCTGCGGCCGCAATGATAATGTAGCGGGCCGCAATTCCCTTCCCTGCAAGCATGATTCTTCTATTGTATTAACTGTAATCTCTGGTGTATCCTTGCATTCATTCTGCGTCTAAACTTGAATTGTAACTAACAATCACCTTTGCTTGTTATAGAGCAAGATTCGATCTAGAGGACGAGGTGACATTTCAAAAGGAAGGGGTGACCCTTATCGGGGACAAGGGAAGAGACCCTTGCCTAGTACCCAATAGCTAGACAGCAGAAAGAAGACAGCAGTAGGAAGAGGGACAAGTGCAGACCTATCGAAGAAAGTTCTTATGTCCTTTTTAGGGATGTATCTGAGGGAAACTCAACCTCAGTACATGAGCAGTCGGCCATCCAATCAATTTGGATGCCTTATCTAGCTTCCGTGAGTGGTAGCCAGTGATATCTTTCACTCTTGAGCAACAGTTCCAATTGGAAGATCTAGAAAAGTACAACCCTGCAGTCTTGAGGCAGTTCTGAGAGTGCAAGGGGTGGATGTGGTTCACCCAGAGCATAGTGGATGCTAAGGAATACCTTGTCCGGGAGTTCTACGCTAATGTGGCACATATCAAGAAAAGGACAAACGTACCTAAAGTGAGGAAGCTAAAGGTATGGTTTGACCAGCACACATTGAACACCTACTTAGGGTTTGATGATGTCGAGCCCACACAGTATTTAGAAAATTTTGCATAGGGGGATGCAGATCGCCCATGGCTAGCTGAGTAGAAGCTCCTGGGCCACCACCACCATTGATTACATCAGGAGTGCTTATTCACAGAAACACTCTTGAGTTTTGAGGTAAAGGGGTGGTACACCTTTGTATGCATACGACTAGACCTATGTCAAAATGGGACATACCTTCATACCCCCAGGCAGTTCTAGTGACCTCCGTCATGGCCGGGTACCCGATCAATGTGGGTGTCGTGATGTCGGCTAACATCTCTGTGATCGCCAGGAAAGCTGGCACCTCTTACCCATATCCCAACACCATTACTAAGTATTTTACTGATATGAAGGAGGAGCCGAGAGTTTTGATACAAAGGTGCAGGCGAAGAAGCCCTTCTCATGGTACTCGTTGATGGATGCACACAACCCCAAGAGAAAGGGTCAGCCGACTACTACCATAGGCCAGTTTGATAAGCCATTGGTTGTAGTTCCAGAGACACTTGACATGCCATCCACCTCCGTCGAGCCTTCAGCTAGTGTAGCATCTATGCCTCCACCTCCAACCTCAGTGCCTCCAGAAGCCTCTATTACAGGTTCCACCTCGTCTTTAAAGGCATTTCCGATGCCTACTTCTCCACTCTCTGTGCTGCGAGTCTCCCAGACGTTAGCAAACCTCAACAACTGAATGCATATAGTTAGTGCAAAGTTGTCTGATATATCCAGTACTGTTGCAGCACAGTCCTCCATCCGGCACCCTAGATTCCCCCAACAATTGAAGAAACTTTGAAGAAGCTCTTGGAAAACCAAAACACAATCATGGCTACTTTGGTGAAGCATTGGTCGGTGATAGAAAAGCTGGGCAAGGAAGTGAAAAGGATGAGGAAGTCCCAGGCCTCCAATAAGTTAGTGGACAAGCTTTGGAGATAGGTGACCAAGCTTGAAGCAGCTGGAGACATTCCCTTTGACAATTTGATTGACCCGCACCATCCAGGTCCAGATCCTACAGCACATACAGCACTAGGTGGCCAATCTGAGGAGCCAAACCTTGTTGCTGACACTACCGAGGCAATATGTCAGATGTTCACCAACACAGTCACCCCTGGAGTTGATGATGATGAGATCCAGTTGGATGAGACTTAGATCGGTGATGTTGTTGTGGACATAGAGATTTCCAAGGAGCCATAGTGAGTTTTCTTCACTCTTACCCTTCCTTTACTCTTATTTTGTTAAGCATTGGGGACAACGCTCATTTTTATTCCGGGGGGAGTTTATTTAATCTATTTTCATGATTCTAAGACGATTAGTTTGTAATAATTGACAGTATTTTCTTATTTTTCCTTATTCTGTATATATTTTCTATTGTCTTCTCTCATTATGTATATATCTCCTCTCATTATGTATATTCATTAAGCTTTAGATAGTTTTTGATTTGTAGCTTCTTTACATTTGTTTTCTTGTTAGTTAGTGTTTAACTGAGTAGCTTCTTTATGAATTAGTATCTTCTTTTTTATTTAGTAGCTTATTTTTATGTTTTAGTATATAATAAGCCTTTGGTTTTCTTAATGCTTCGGTTATTTCCGAAGGTAGTTTTTGTGTGAACCGGGTGACTCTTCCCAAAGATGGATGGTGTGACAACCTTCTTAAGGGATTGAGTCCATTTTTGGCGTTTAGGTAATAATAATAGTAGTAATGAATAAAAAGACCTAATTAAGTCATGCTCGAAGAGTCAGACATGCTTCACTTGGTACCAGCACACTTAACTACGTGCTTATGGTTAAAAACAAGGTTTTTGGAAAGAAATAGCTCTGGCTAGTGACTTTGTGACTCTTGTGTTGACTTAGGTAATCATCGAGCGGTTTAATCAAAATCATAGTGATTTTCAATCTTGAATATGGTAGTTGTTGGCCCTCGACTCTATCCTCTTTAACAATCAAGTTGCGTGAGGGGTGAGAAGTTTGTTGCAAGTCCTTGTACCCGTACGAATGGTCTAGAACTTGCCTCGAATGTGTTTCAAGGAGAAATCTAAAGTTTTGCTTGGCTTGAGAAGTGATTCTAGGCTTTCCTTGACCTGCTTGAATTTTTTTCCATTGCCCACCAATGTTGTTATACTTAGTCAACCCATTTGAGTCTCAAGACTTTCTCATTTGATAACCATGTTACAAACCTTTGCCCGTTTTATCGTGACCCTCTCTTGGCACCTGAGCTTTCCTTAACACTCTTGTGTTAAAACGTAAGTTTGGGGGAGAAACGAAGAACTTGAAAGAGGTATCAAGGCACAAAAAGAAAAAAGAAAGGATGAGAAGGAAAAGCAATGTCATGATACAAAAAGAAAGTTAATAAGTGGAGAAGTGGAAGGGATTCAAAGAAAAGTAATGATACAAAGCATGGAGAAAGTTAATAAGTGGAGAAGTGGAAGGGATTCAAAGAAAAGTAACGATAAAAAGCATGAAGAAATCAAAGAGGGAGAAAATGAATGTCATGATCAAGAAAGAGTGATGTTAAGTCTCTCTAGTTCCCTAAGGAAAAGAAAGTGCTTCAAAAAGATTTGGCAAAGGATGAGCCGAGAACAAAAAATGGAGTGCTCAGGGAAAGATGAACCCACTCTACCATAGTATATCCAACCTTAGTCCAAAAGCCTTCATTACATCCCGAAAAATCCCTACGTGATTTCAAGCCGAATCACCTTACATTAGTGGCGATCTACATGAGGGGCAAGCCTATAATACTTGAAGCCGTACTTGCGACATTCTCGTGAGAGAAATGAGTGAACCTTTGGAAAATCTTTGGATTGAGTGCTAAACATCTTAAGCAAGATAGGCAAACGGAGAAGAGAGGCAGAGGAGTTTAGGATCCAGAATGACCTATATGAAAGAGCGAGTTTGCTTGATGAATAAAGTCAACTCTTGATGCTCAAGTACCACTGTAGAACTATATGTGCATAAAAGTTTAACCCGTCGCCTTGTTGATAGTACATAAGTAGTGTGGGTAATTGTTGGTCCCAATTGATGTGTGAATGGATCACCTTTGATTTGTTGGAATGGGCCTTAACTTGTGGAGGTGAGAACTATTTTATTTTCTTGAGGACAAGCAAAAATTTAAGTTTGGGGGAGTTGATAAGTGGGGATTTTGACTACTTATTAGCGCCTTTTAGCTTTTGGTTTAGTCTAAAGCATTTAATTGTATTCCCGTGATAAAATGTGCAAATTGCAGGAATGTTGGAAGTTGGACTCTCGAGCTGAAATCCGACTCAAAAAGGGGTAATAAAAACACAAGGCGAAAAAAGGCACAAGAGCTTGCGAAGTGCAGACCGCAGAATTAGTTGTGGCCACAAACAATGAAGAAAATCCCAACAGTGTTCCTAGCAAAGTGCAGACTGCATATGAATTGTGCCGCCACAAATGAAGAACTGGAGATGAACTTCAGATGGTGTGCAAATTTCCAATGTCCAAGCCCCTCAAGATTGCGTACTGCACAAGAATTGTGCGACCACAGAAGTAAGGATTCGGACCGCAAAAGCCCAGGTTGCGGCCACAGTGATAAACTTGCAGATCGCAAATACATTGCCTCGCGACCGCAATGGAGAATTGTGCCGCCGCAGAATCCCAACTCCTGCAAGATAAAGACTTCTGCGGACAACACATGGAATTATGCGGCCGCAGAACCTCCTGAAGGGAATTTTTGTCTGAAATTTATGACTCTGTATAAATAGATGAGTTTCACAAAATTAGGTCAACTTTTGACCTTAGCAACTCATGTAGCCGTTTTTCTTTGCTTCTTTTAGTAGTATTCTATAATTTGGGATATTTTAACATAGATTTTGTCATTTTGATTTACTGTATGAGTTTAATTAGCATTTTTTTCTCTATTTCATCAATTTCAAGCATGGGTAGCTAGATTTTACTAGGGTTGTGACCCAACCCTAGTGTGTTAACCTTATGGGAATCTAGGTTAGTGATTGTTTATGATTGGGTGTTTATTATATAGCCTTGTTCATACTGTAATTTGTGGAATTAATGGTTGCAAACATTAGTTCATGCCTAATTGACTTAGTTTTTACTTGAGAAAGAGAGACTTAGTCTAGGAAAAATTGGCTAACAGGTAATTGGGTCAATCAAGAGATTGGTTAACCCAATTAAAAGGTTCAACCTAGAGATATTAATAACCCGACTTGAGCTTTTATCAATCGTTTTGTGCAATACCCATTTGGACTTCAGAAAGCCAAATTGGATCATCACTCTCTGACCGAGAGGTATTGAGTTGGTAATTGAGAGTTGATAGATATAATACACCCCAATCATCAAAAGAAGCATTAAGGTTTATATCCCATTGGGAAAACACCTAGGTGATGGTCATAGCCCTAGGCTTTTTAAAAACTTGAAAAACAACAAAAACAATTTCTTAGTTTTATTTCTTCACTTTGCAATCTTAGTTTAAAATAGACATAGAAACAAAATCAATTTGTGGAAGTGTAAATTAAGGTAGTTCAAACTCACATACTAAAATATATACTCCTATCTACCATATATAACTCCATGTGGATTCGATCCTAGCTCTTTATTGGGTCACTATTATTGCAAGTTTCATATCCTTGATTTGAGGTGTGAATTGGACGAGATCACTAGGCTAACTCAGCCCTCTAAAATAATCACAAATTTGAAGCATCAACCTATGCACTGTCAAATTCGATTATAGGCATACGCCCATGTCCAAAATCACGATACGAAGCCATCAGATCTATCAAAATACCGTTCCGGGGTCATTTTACAAAAGTCAACCATTTGTCAACACAAACAACTTAGGCTTCTAAGCCAAGAATCAAAGGGTCCAATTCAACCGAAATATTCCTGGAATGAAACCAATCAACCATGTAAGTCATAAAACCATAAACACACATTTGAAGCATCAAAATGGGAAATGGGGAGCAATTACACAAAACAACTGGTCGGGTCGTTACATTCTCCCCCTCTTAAAATAAATGTTTGTCCTTGAACGTGCATAAATACATACCTAAAGTGGTGACTAGATAAGGATACTGACTCCGCATGTCGTGCTCGGTCTCCCAGGTCGCCTCCTCGACCGGATGACCTCTCCATTGAATCTTCACTGAAGCAATGTTCTTTGATTTTAACTTCCGGACCTGTCTATCCAAGATAGCCATCGACTCCTTATTATAAGTCAAATTGTTGTCCAATTGTACTGTGTTGAAGTCTAAATTATGATACGGATCACCAAAATACTTCCGGGGCACAGAAACATGGAACACCGGATGAACTGCAGATAAGCTAGGTGGTAATGCAAGCTTGTAGGCCATTTCACCAATCCTCTCAAGGATTTCAAAAGGTCCAACATGCCTAGGACTCATCTTTCCCTTTATCCCAAATCTCATCACACCTTTCATGGGTGAAACCCGGAGCAAACCCCATGCCCCAATCATAAATGCTACATTACGAACCTTCCGATCAGTATAACTCTTCTGTCTAGACTGGGTTGTACGAAGTCGATCCTGTATCAACTTGACTTTTTCCAAGGCATCCCGAACTAGGTCTGTGCCCAACAACCTAGCCTCTCTAAGAGAACGACACAGTCTCCCATGGGAACTAGATAACGGCACAGTCTCCCATATAGGGCCTAATAAGGAGCCATCTGAATAATTGATTAGTAGTTGTTGTTGTAGGCGAACTCTGCAAGTGGCAAAAACTGATCCCTGGAACCTACGAAATCCACAAGACAATCATGAAGTACATCCTTTAGTATCTTAATGGTGCGCTCGAACTTCCCATCCGTCTGGGGGTGAAATAATATACTCAACTGAACTCGTGTGCTTAACTCACACTGCACACCTCTCCAAAAATACGATGTAAACTGTGTGCCCTGAACAGAGATGATGGATACCGGCACACCATGAAGTTCGACAACCTCGCAATATAGATCTTAGCCAATTGCTCTGAAGAATATATAGTCACCACTGGAATTAAATGAGCCGACTTGGTCAACCTATCCATAATCACCCACACAGCGTCCAATTTCTTCTGAGTTCGTGGGATACTAAAAACGAAGTCCATGGTAACACTTTTCGATTTCTACTCGAGAATCTCAAGTCTTTGAAGCAAACCGCCTGGCCACTGATGCTCATAATTCATTTGCTAACAATTTAGGCACCGAGCTACATACTCCACTATGTATTTCTTCATGCTCCTTCATAAATAGTGCTACCTCAAATCCTCATACATCTTAGTGGTACCCAGATGAAAGGAGTACTGCGGATTGTGGGCCTCTTCAAGGACCATCTCACGTAACCCATCAATATTGGGCACACATAATCGGATCTGCATCCACAACACACCGTCATCTCCAATAGAAACCACATTGGCATCCCCATGCTGAACCATGTCGTTAAGGATAAGTAAATGGGGGTCGTTATATTGACGATCTCTGATGCGATCATATAAGGAAGACCGAAAAACCACGCAATAAAGAACTCGACTGGGCTACGAAACATCTAATCTAGCAGATTGGTTGGCCAACGCCTGAACATCTGGGGCTAGTGACCTCTCTGCTGCTGGTAAATATTCCATACTACCCAAACTCTCTACCTTTCGACTCAAGGCATCGACCACCACATTGGACTTCCCGGGATGATATAGAATAGTGATATCACTGTCTTTAAGCAACTCTAACCATATCCACTGTCGCAAATTAAGATCGTTTTGTTTAAATAGATATTTAGACTTTCGTGGTTGGTATAGACCTCATAAGGGACAGCGTACAAATAGTGCCACCAAATCTTCAATGCATGAACAATAGTTACAAACTCCAAGTTGTGGACTGGATAATTATTCTCATGGACCTTCAACTACCGAGATGTATAGGATATCACCCTACCGTCTTGCATCAACACTGCTTCAAGCCCAACACGTGATGCATCACAACACATAGTGTAAGACCCCGAACCCGTAGGCAATACCAACAGTGGGGTTGTGGTCAAAGCAATATTGATATTTTGAAAGCTGGCCTCACACTCCTCGGACCATCTGAAAAGAGCAACCTTTTGGGTAAATATAGTCATAGGCGCACCAATGGATGATAAACCCTCTATGAAGCAACGATAATACCATGCCAAACAAAGGAAACTCTGAATCTAAATTGTTGAAGACGTTCTAGGCCAATTCTGAACTGCTTCAATCTTCTTCAGATCTACCTTGATCCCCTCACTAGACACCACATGAACCAGTAATGCCACTGAATCAAGCTAGAATTCACACTTCGAGAATTTTTCATACAACTTCTTCTCTATTAAGTTCTGGAGCACGACCCTCAGATGTTGCTCATGATCCTCCCGACTGCGGGAGTACACCAAGATGTTGTCAATAAACACAACAACGAATGAATCAAGATATGGTTGGCATACACTGTTCATCAGGTGCATAAATGTTAAAGGGGAGTTGGTTGGCCCAAATGACATCACAAGGAACTTGTAGTGACCATACCAAGTCCTAAAGGCAATCTTCGGAATATTCGGATCCCGCATCTTTAGTTGATGATACCCTGACCGCAAATCAATCTTTAAGAACACTCTGGCACCCTATAGTTGATCAAATAAGTCACCAGTGCGCGGTAATGGATACTTGTTCTTCACTGTAACCTTGTTTAACTACCGATAATCAATACACATGCGCATGGAAACCATCCTTCTTCTTCACAAACAAAACTGGCGCACCTTAAAGCGACAAACTAGGCTGAATGAAACCCTTATCAAGTAACTCTTGTAACTTCTCCTTTAACTCTTTTAATTCCACTAGTGCCATACTATAGTGTGGAATAGAAATGGGCTGAGTGCCCAACAACAAGTGAATACAAAAATTGATATCCCTATCAGGCAGCATGCCTGGAAGATCTTCTGGAAATACATCTCGGAAGTATCTCACAACTGAAACTGACTCAACAGTAGGAGTATCAGCACTGACATTTATCGCGAGGGCTATATAAGCATCACACCCCTTCTCAACCATCCGTTGATCATTCAGAAATGACACAACCCTACTAGGGACATAATCTAAACTGCCCCTCCACTCCAACCATGGTAAACATGGCACAACCAATGTTGTCGTCTTGGCGTGACAATCTAGAATAGCATGATAGGGTGACAACTAGTCCATGCCAAAAATAACATCAAAGTCTACCACACTGAGTAACAATAAATCAACTCTGGTATAAAAACCACCAATAACAACTAAACACGACCGATACACATAGTGCACAAATTTAGAATTTCCCACAGGCATGGACACATAAACAGGAGAGCTCAAAGAATCACGAGATATATCCAAATATAGAGCAAAGTAAGATGTGACATATAAATAATTGGATCCCGGATCAAATAAAACTAATGCATCTCTACGACAAACTGGAATGTGATGACTATGTTTGATGCGAATGCCTCCATCCTACCCGAAAAAGCATACAATCTGGCTTGGCCTCCCCCTCTAGGGTGACCTCTATCATCGTCCCCCACCCCCTAGTTGGCTATGAACGTGGAGCGGCAACTACAACAGCAACCATGACCTGTGAAGTCTATGGACCTAAATGAATCCGTAGAGCTTGAGTAGTCTGCGGAGATGCACCTCTCCTAAGTCTAGGGCAATCTCTCACCATATGATGTGTAAAGCAAGCTCTCGTTGGGCGTGGATGATGGGACTGGCTCGGGCTTGGTCATATAGACTGGCCACTGAAGTCACCCCATGCAGGAAGTGCACTAGAAAGTGGTGAAGAAAAGGGTGAAACACAGGACCTCGGAATAACCAGAGCACCACTAGAAGCTGGAAGTGCTAAATGAATTGTACGGCTCATATAGCCTCTACCATGACGGGATGCAACTGGGGTACAGGCACCACTATATTTTCCCATATCTCAAAGCCGTTTTTCCTCCATGTCCTCTCTCTGATGGCCTCTCATACTTTCCAACCTTCGCACGATATCTACCACCTGTTTTCACAGAGTATATCTCTCCAACTATTGAGCCATACTGAATCTAATACCATACTTGAGCCCCTCGATAAATTGGCGGACATGTTCTCTAAGTGTAGAACCCAAGGCAAGTGCATTTTTGTACAAATCACTAAATCTGACAACATACTCTGACACCGTCATAGTACCCTACGCATATGCTCAAGATCCACGATCCATGCATCTCGAAGGGTTTGGGGAATAAACTCTCTCAAGAACATCTCTGAAAATTGAGTCTGTGTAAGTGAAGTTGCATCGGCTTGGCTACCCTCCTTGTAAGCCCGCCACCACTGATACGCTGCTCCTGATAGCTAGAATGTAGTAAAAGAAACTCTGCACGTCTCCATAATACCTATGCTATGAAGAATATGGTGGCACTTATCTACAAAATCCTATGCATCCTCTTAAGCTACGCCACTGAAAGTAGGAGGATGATACTTCTTGAACTTTACAGTCTAATATGCTCCTCTTCAGATGCTACTACCCTAACCTCAGGTTGAACCAGAACAGTAGGCTACACTGGCATAACCTCTAGGACTAATCAACATGGACCCACTGCTCTAGAGTACGGGCCGCATGAGTCTGATATCCTCCCCCAGCCTAATATTAATGTGGCTGGTGTAAGTGGAATCAACTCTGCCAGAGCTAGAGTTCAAACATGCACAAGAACTGTGTGAGGATCTCCTGAAGTGCAGTGGTGGCAACAGCCGACTCAGGTGCCTGCACCTAACTGGAGCTACTGGTGGCTCCTCTATGGCATATCAGGCAGGTGCTCTAGCTTCACCACGTGCCCCTCCTCGACCTCCACCAGGCCCCGACCTCTCGCGGTTCTTGCAAGGGGCGCGGGTGTTTGATCGTCGGATCTAGCAATGTGTGTCCTCACCATTTGTGAGAGAATAGAAAGTCAAAGATATAGATTTTGAAGTCAACTTATTCGCACGGTAAGGAATCAAAAAAGTGAAGTTTTCCTAATAATTTGTAGCCTCTCGAATATAAGTACATACATCTCTGTACCGATCAACAAAACTCTACTAAACCTGCTTATGACTCGTAACACCTATGAACCTAGAGTTCTAGTACCAACTTGTCACAACCCAAGTTTACCACCTTAGGATGCCTTGCACCTAGTCTCTAAGACTAGGTAAGACTAAAAAGCAATAATAACTTAACAGAAATGTTCAAATAGAAATACTAAAGCAAGGCTAATAAACTCATATCAACTTCCAAAAAGGGATCACAAAAGTAACTCTCCCAAAACTGGTGGAACTGAGTCATAAGATCTATAGAATAATCTAGAATGTCTACTTCAACACTGTGTGAATGAGAAATAAAACAGGATGAAAACATAAGGGAAGGTGAATCCGAGGCCTACGGACGCCGAGCAGGTATACCTTGAAGTCTCTGGATAATAGCTACAATCAAACACTAATATCCAGCATGGGCAGACCTACTTGGATCTTCACAAAAAGATGGGCAGAAGTGTAGTATGAGTACACCACAACGGTTCCCACTAATAATAAAGCCTAACCTTGGTAGAGTAGTGACGAGGCCAGGTCAAGACACCCACTAAGACTTAATAAACATAATGGAAACATAATTACGAGAAGTAATAGAAAACGTAGAAATAAGTGATAAAGAACCAGGCTAACAACATAGACTAATGACAAGATTGTAAGCATAGAGATAACAGGAAGGAAACAAATAAAGAGAACCACAATGATCAATACAGACAAAACTGGTAAGACGAGGAAGAACGAAAGAAACAAAAACTGTTTCACCAATAACTCTTTACAGCATACGTTAAACAACAAGAATGACAAATGTGGTACCACCTCGTATACAACAAGAATCACAATTGAGGTATGGCCTCATAGAATCACAACTGAGGTACAACCTCAAATTTACATTTTTCAATTTCAATCACAATCTTTCGTATATCACCGCGGGAGCCTTACATTTAGTTTTAAAAAATCATTTTTTCCAAAATAGCCACCCCCATTTAAGCCCACATTTTCCTCTGTCTTTGCTATTGTCATGACCCCAGGTTCACACTTTAGGATGTCGTGATGGCACCTAATCTCTAAGACTGGGTAAGCCTAACATGAAATAATAACTTAACAGAAATAATCGAACAGAAATACTAAAGCAGGACTAATAAACTCATATCAATTTCCAAACTAGGATCTCAACCACAACTCTCCCAAAACTGGAGGAACTGAGTCATAAGCTCTACAAAATAAACTAGAATGTCTACTCTAAAATTGTCTAAATGAGAAATACAACAAAATGAAAAGATAAGGGAAGGTGACTCCTAGGCCTACGGACGCCGAGCAGGTATACCTTGAAGTCTCTAGATAGCATATACAATCAAACACTAACATCCTGCACTGGCAGACATACCTGGATGTGTACAAAAAGATGTGCAGAAGCATAGTATGAGTATACCATAACAGTACCCAGTAAGTATCAAGTCTAACCTCGGTAGAGTAGTGACGAGGCTAGGTCAAGACACCTAGTAAGACTTAATAAACAGAATGAAAACATAATAATGAGAAGTAACAGAAAATAGAGAAATAAGTGATAACGAAGCAGGCTAACAACATACACTAATGACAAGATTGTAAGCATATAGATAACAAGAAGGAAACAAATAAAGAGAACCACAATAGCCAGTACGTACAAAACTGGTAAGATAAGGAAGAATGAAAGCAACAAGAACTTTTTCACAAATAACTCTTTACATCATGAGATAAACAACAAGAATCACAAACAAGGTACCGCCTCATATAAAACAAGAATAAAAACCGAGGTAACGCCTCGTATACAACAAGAATCACAACCGAGGTATCGCCCCAAATTCACATTTCTCAATTTCAATCAAAATATTTCTTATAACACCACGAAGGCCTTATATTTAGTTTTAAAAATCATTTTTCCCGAAATAGCTAGCCGTATTTTAGCCCACCTTATCAAACCACGAGGCTTAAAGTAGTTCCCGTACTAACAACACGCGTATCAAGCCCGCCTTATCTCACCGCATGCATATAAACCACAAGCCTTATACCACTGAATGGGTATCAATATCACAACATAATCAGAAGTCGCACTACAAGTGCCCATATGACAGAACATGCAAAAAGAATCAACAATGTAAATGTTTCCACAACAAATATCCCATGGCTTAACCACAACGTGTATAAGAATATCAACAATTACATAATGAATGTGAATAGTTCAACAAGAAACTTAAATCAACAATTAATAACTTCGCCTCAATGTGATAAAGAATTTCTCAACTTCAACACCAATAACTCAACAATAAGATATTTCACGAGACAACAACTTCAATTATAAGTAATTCAACAATTTAAAGATGTAACAAAACACAAGGAAGGCAATAAGTTTAACTAAAGTATATAAGAGAAAATTATCAAGTCAGAGGTGAAACAAGTGCTAACAATATCAACTAAAGCATATAACTGTAGATTAGCACATGAAGAGGGTGGATTAACAATGAAAGATATAACATGCCAAGAAAATTAAATTAAAACCATGATAAGAGTCTAAATAGTAAAAAATGGTCAAATACCAAATGTAGCCCGTGTACCCACTCGTTACCTTGCGTACAGGGCTTTCACATAACAAAATTAGCAAAAACAAACCAATTTCTAAGGGGTACCAGGAGAGATAAGATTAAGAATGAAGTTATCCGAGACAAAGTGGGAGTAGCCTCTGTGGAGGAAAAGATGCGGGAGTCGAGGCTGAGATGGTTCGGACATGTTAAGAGAAGAAGTGTTGATGCCCCTGTTAGGAGGTGTGAGAGGTTGGACATGGTGAGTTTGAGAATAGATCGAGGTAGACCTAAGAAGTACTGGGGAGAGGTGATTAGACAGGACATGGCACTGTTTCAGCTTACTGAGGACATGACCCTTGATAGGAGGGTGTGTAAGTCGACGATTAAGGTAGAAGGTAAGTGGGTAGTTTTTAGTTGATCACCGATAGTCTTAGTAGCACACATGTACCTTCATATTCTTACATTTTTGTTACATTATGTGGTTTTGTTCGCCTCAGGTATTGTATCCCTTGTTGCTAGTATTTGGTACTCCTTATCCTTTATGTCTCCCTTTTTCTTTTCTCTTCCCTCTTTCTTTATTTCTTGCTATCCACTTCTTCTTATTACCCTTCCTGAGCCGAGGGTCTATTGGAAATAGCCTCTCTACCTGTTAGGTACAGGTAAGGTCTGCGTACAGACTAACCTCCCCAGACCCTACCTGGTGGGAACATACTGGGTTTGTTGTTATTGTAGTTCTCCCACAAGAAGTTAGGAAAGATACCTACCTCAACTAGGCCGACTCAACCCTCAAAAATTGCTTTCCCCTAAAATTCACCGCCTCACATTTCTCAAATCTAACCAAAATTGACTTAATATCATCAAACAATGCAAGGGAAAATAATTACAACAAATAAAGTTATGGATATTTACACTTTTCTAAAAAAGTCAACAAAAGTCAACCTGGGGCCCGTCCGGTCGAAACCAGGGTCCAATGGTAGATTCTGACTACCCATAACCCGACGAGTCCATATATGTGATTACTTTAAAAATCCGAGTCTAAATCGATTCTCAAAACTCAAATTCTTATTTCAAAATTTTGACAATGTTTTCCAATTTTTCCTTCTTGATTCACCTAAATTTGATGTTAAATCTAAGATATAATCATGAAATATAGTTGGAACTTGATTAGCATCACTTATCCAATGTTTCTAGATGAAAATACCATCTCCAAATTGCCTCCTACCTAGTATAAGATTCTAAAATGAGAGAATATGTTGAAACAACCTGACTCCCAGCCTTTGCAATTGGTTGTAGATGTCACAATTGCAACATTGCGAACCCTCACAATTGCAAAGAAATTCTCGCAAATGCGGCCACTGACAGCCTAAGAGAAGGTCACAAATGCGAAGCTGACTTCCCATTTGCGAAGCCTGTCTCGCTCGCAAATGCGACATTTTTGTCGCAATTGTGAACATGGTGTTCGCACATGCAACACCAAAGGCATTAGCACATCAGATCCTGTTTTTCAATCCAAAACATTCTGACACATGTCTGAAACTCCCTCGAGCCCTTGGGGATCCAAATGAAACATCCATACAAGTCTAATAACATAATATGAACTTGCTCATGTGATCAAAACAATAAATTAACTTCTAGAACAATGAATCGCGCACCAAAAAGCATGAATTTCAAAGTAAATTTCAAGAACTTCTAGAATTAAAACTAAGTGTCCGAATCTTATCAAATCAACTCCAAACGATACCAAATTTTGTAGAAAAGTTAAAATTAGCATAACAGACCTATTCCAAGTCCCAAAATAAAATTTCAAACCCGATATCCAAAATTCAACCTACGATCAAACTTTTAAACTTCAAATTACCAAATATCGGCAGAACAATACAAAGTAACCTACAGACATCCGAATTTGATTACGGCCATACGCTGTAACGACCTGGCCTGTCGTTTCATGAGATTAGCCCCATTTCCCCCGTATATGCTTTATCATATGTTTCTTAGCCTAGTTATGTTGTGTTGGGTCGCTTGGTTAGGGTTCAGAGTGGTCGTGGTTAGAACATAGACACTTAGTCTCTTCAATTAGTGTAATATTTAAAAAAGTCAACTAGGGGTCGACTTATTTGTAAACAACCTTGGAATGTGGATTTTATGGCTCGGATAGCTTTGGTAGGTGATTTGGGACTTAGGAGTGTGTTCGAGATGAAATTTGATGTCCGGTGTATTAGGCTTGAATTGGCGAAAGTTCATTTTTGGCGATTTCTGGCCAGCAAGGGAAAATAGTCTATCGGGGTCGGAATGGAATTCCGGAAGTTGGAACAGGTTCGTAATGTCATTATATATGTGTGCAAATTTTCAGGTCAATCGGATGTGTTTTAGATGGTTTCGGCATCTTTGGTGAAATTTAGAAATTTCAAAGTTTATAGGCTTGAATTTGATGTGAGTTTGGTGTTATTGCGTTGTTTTTGGTATTTCAAAGGCTTGAATAAGTTTGAATGATGTTATGGGATATGTTGGTAGGTTTGGCTGAGGTCCCGGGAGCCTCGGGTGTATTTCGGATGCTCAAACAGACACTTTTGGCCTTTGGGAGATTGCTGGTTTTCTGGTGTTTTAGCAGCAGTGGTTTGTTCATTTCGATCACATGAGTTCATCCGCGATCGTGTAGAGTAAATATTGAGGCAGGCAGATTTGTTCTATGCAATTGCGTAATAAGGTTTGCGATCACATAGGTTGGGCAGTCTTGAGCAGTGCGGTCGCGTGGTTCCTTGTGCGATCGCGTAGAAGAAAAGGGGGGCGCGTGAGGTTGTTGCAATTATTCTTCGCGACCGCGTGACTAGGTACGTTATCGTACAGGTCAGGGAGTCGAAGCTTCGCGATCGCATGGGTAAATTATGCGATCGTAATTTGTAAAATTTGGAGGCAGTAAGTTTATTCTTAGTGATCGTGTGGGTGGTCCCAAGATCGCATTGAGTTAATGATCTGGGCAGGCAGTTTTAAGATCTAATTTCGGGGTTTCTTGGCCATAACTCAATATTCGATTAGAGAGCTCGCTCGGGGGAAGGAGATTTTGGACGAAATTTTCAGTGGGATTCTTGTGGTAAGTGTTCTTCAATAATTTTTGGTTCAATTTCATGAATCTTTCTTGATTTTCACCATGCATTTTGAAGAATTAAAGTAGAAAATTTGGGGAAAATGGGAGGAAAATTTGGAAATTTCTTTTGGTGATTTGAGTGGGAAATTGAGGTCGGATTTTGGTAAATTTGGTATGGTTAGACTCGCAAGGGAATGAGGATTCTAGTTTTGTGATTTTTACCGAATTGCGAGATGTGGGCCTGGGGCTCGGGTTTGGCCAATTTCGAGAATTGTGCCTAAAATTGATAGTTTTTGCTTGAGCCTTGTTCATTTAGTATATTTTGATGTTATTGATCTGATTTGTGATAGACTCGGAGCATTTGTGAGCCGATTTGAGGGGCAAGAGCACCACGGGGTAGTTTTTGGGCTGTTTTGAGGTAAGTAACGATTGTAACTCTAAACCTGAGGGTATGAAACCCCGGTATTTTATATTGCTTTGGTAAATGAGGTGACACACATGATAGGTGATAAGCGTGTGGGCGTGCATCGATAGGGATTGTGACTTGGTCCGTCCCGTAGCAACTATTAAGTCGCGTAGTCGATTTGAAACCTTACGACATCCTGTATTTTAGAAATTTATTCTTTTTTATGGGCTGTGAGCCATGTTTGGGGCCTTGTGCCGACCTGTTTAGACCCTCAGAGGTGCCTTTACACTATTCTCACTATCCTGATAGAACAATCGTGAACTCAGTCATGTTTTCTACTTGTTGTTATTTTTACTGTTATCACACTGTTTTGAGACTTTGAGAGGTATTTTGGGGTTGAGTCCCGTGAGTTGAGAGGGGCTGCCCGAGTGGCTTGAGAGGATGACTAAGTGAGGTCGAGAGCCGGGTATGTGAGGATAGTTATGGATCGGGTTGCACGCGGCAACAATATATATGTTGTATATTACATATGGGTCTGGCTGCACGTCAAAACAATATATATATTATACATGGATCGGGTTGCACGCCGCAGCAATATAGCGCTTGGGCTGTAGGAGCCCCTCCAGAGTCTATACACCCCTAGTGGGCGCAGTCGACTATTATATGGATCGGGTTGCACACCGCAGCAGTGTGTGTGTGTGTATATATATATATATGTATATGTATTGGATCGGGCTGCCCGCCGTAGTAGTTGTGTGTACTCATGGTAATTGTTGAGTACAAGTGTTTAGTGTGAGCATGAGATACTGATAGTGGAGTCACGAGTGACTGATAGGCTTGTCCGAGAGGCTTTATTTGTGAGTGATACCGTGCCCGAGGGCTCATATTTTATTAAACTACTGTTTTCACTCTTCTTTACATTGAGCCTCTGATGGTAATGTTGGACAAACGTGTTTATACGAGATTTTAAATGGAAAACTGGAGTTTTATGAAATATTCGAAATGTAGATTCCTGACTTGATTTATGTATATCCATTGTTACTTATTGTATGGATTTACATGATTTATAAATGCTCGTCACTACACTTAAGTTTTTAGTTAATTTGATTACTTACTGAGTTGGCGTACTCACGTTACTCCCTGCACCTCTGTGTGCAGATCCAGGTACCGGACCATCTCACTAGTCGATTTTCGGACGTGCTTGAAGTTTGTTCGAGGATCGAGGTAGCTGCTCAGCGTCCCCAGCTCACCTTCTTTCCTTTCCTCAGTTCATAGTTTTGTCTTTTGTAGTAGCAAGTCACCTTATTGTACATTGTATTTATAGTCCTAGATGCTCATGATAGTTGACTCCAGGTTTTTGGGTAGTGTATAAATTGTTTATCTCATTTTACTATTTTAAAAATCTGTTAGTTTCGGGAAATTATGAAATATTATGATAGTCTGTAATGGTTAGCTAGACTAGTTCCACAATAGGCGCCATCACGGCCGGCTTAGTATTTTGGGTCGTGACAAGTTGGTATCAGAGCCTAGGTTACATAGGACTTAACGGTCATGAGCAGGTTTAGTAGAGTCTTGCGGATCAGTACGGAGACGTCTGTACTTATCTTCGAGAGGCTGTAGAACCGTAGGAACAATCTCATTTTTCTTAAATTCTATCGTGCCATTTTGTTGATTCTGGAAATCTAAACTTCTGTTATTTTATTCTCTCACAGATGGTGAGGACTCGCGCTACCGATCACGGTGATCAGCCACCAGCTAGACCAGCGAGAGGTCGAGGCCGTGGAAGAGGTAGGGGCTATCCAGGGCACTACCAGTTGATCCCCTTACCATTCAGGATCAGGTTCCTGCCGCATATGCTCCAGCGGGACAAGCTCAGGCACCGGCACCGGCAGTGCCTATTGTTATTCCGGGTCTTCAGGAGATCTTGGCTCAGATCTTGACTGTGTGTACCATCCTTGCTCAGGCAGTTGCCGCTACTTCTCAGGCTGGGGGAGGAAGTCAGACTCCAGTTGCCCGGACACCTGAGTAGGTTACTAAGGGCCATCAGACACCGGGGGCGGTTCCAGCGCAGCCGGTAGCTCCAGTTCGGGACGTCGTGGTTTCGGCTATGCCAGAGGACGAACATCGTAGACTGGAGAGATTTAGTAGACTTCAGCCTCCGACATTCAGTGGTGCTAAGGGCGAGGATGCCCAGGGTTTTCTGGATAAGTGTCAGAGGATGCTGCGTACTGTTGGGATTCTGAAGACCAGTGGGGTTTCGTTTGCTACTTTTCAATTTTATGGTGTTGCTTTCACTTGGTGGGAGTCTTTTGAGAGGCGTAGTCCTGTTGGTTCAGCACCCCTCACCCTGCAGCAGTTCTCCACTATCTTCTTGGAGAAGTATGTACCCTAGTCTCACAGAGAGGAGCAGCGCCGGAATTTTTAGCAGTTGCGTCAGGGGGAGCTTTCAGCGACGGAATATGAGATGCGGTTTTCAGAGTTGGCTCGTCGTGCCACCGAGTTGGTCCCTACTGATAGGGAGAGGATTAGGAGGTTCATGGATGACCTCACTTATTAGCTCCGCCTTTTCATGATTCCGGAGAGAGTATCAGGTGCTACCTTCAAGAAGGTTGTTGATATTGCTCGAGATATTGAGTCGGTTCGCCGCCAGGAGCGGGAATAGAGGGACGCCAAGAGGCCTCGTGGATCGGGTGGTTCTAGTGGTGCTCCTTCCAGGGGCAGTTTCAGCATAGTAGAGGTCGTTCTTTCAAGCCTGCTCAGTCAGTGCGCCTAGCCTATAGTGGTGCATCTTCAGGGCATGGTCCCCGCAGCTCTCAGCCAAGTCGTTCTTCATTCGGTGCCCTTCTAGCCCAGAGTGCAGCTTGAGCACCATCAGTTCAGGGTTCCTCTATGCATGGTTCTTCTGGTGGCCATTCTGGTGTCAGGGGTTCCTTTCGGTCCCCGTCTCCAACTCCGGGGAGTTGTTATGAGTGTGGAGAGTTCGGGCATATGAGGAGGCAGTGTCCTCATCTTGTTGGAGGTCCATCTCAGCTTAGGAGCTAGCCTTCGACTTCAGCTCCAGTTACTTCACCACCCACCCAAGCAGCCAGGGGTGGTAGTCAGTCAGCTAGAGGCCGCCCTAGAGGGGGAGGTCAAGCAGGTGGAGGTCAGGCCCGCATGTATGCATTTCCATCCAGGCCAGATGCTATGGGCTCCGATGTAGTGATCGCAGGTATTGTCTAAGTCTGTCGCCGAGATGCTTTGGCTTTATTTGACCCTGGTTCTATATATTCCTATGTTTCATCATATTTTCCCATTTTCTGGATATGCCACGTGAGTCTTTAGTTATGTCTGTTCATGTCTCGACTCCGGTGGGTGATACGATTATTGTGGAGTGTGTATTGATCATGTGTGGTATCTATAGGGGGTATGAAGACCCGACTGGACCTACTGTTACTCAGCATGGTCGATTTTGATGTGATATTGGACATGGATTGGTTATCTCCGTGTCATGTTGTTCTTGTATGTCATGCTAAGACTGTGACCTTAGCTATGCCAGGATGTCCGAGGGTTGAGTGGAGAGGTTCTTCTGAGTATGTGCCTAGCATGGTGTTTCCTACCTGAAGTCCCATCGCATGGTTGAGAAGGGGTGTTTATCATAGCTAGATTTTGTGAGGGATGTCAGTGGTGAGACTCCCGCTATTGATTCGATTCATGTGGTCCGTGACTTTCCGGACGTGTTTTCTGTAGACCTGCCAGACATGCCGCCTGACAGGGACATTGATTTTGGTATTGATCTGGTGCCAGGAACTCAGCCTATTTCTATTCCACCTTATCGTAAGGCACCAGCGAAGCTGAAGGAATTAAAGGAGCAGCTTCAGGAACTCCTAGATAAGGGGTTCATTCGGCCTAGTGTGTCACCTTGGGGTGCACCGGTGTGGTTTGGGAAGAAGAAGGATGGTTCTATGCGTATGTGTATTGATTATCGGCAGATGAACAGGGTTACGATGAAGAACCGGTATCCCTTGCCTCGTATAGATGACTTGTTTGATCAGTTGCAGGGTTCCAGGTTATTTTCCAAGATTGACTTGCGTTCCGGCTATCATCAGTTGAATATTCGGGGGCCAGACATTCCGAAGACTTCTTTCAGGACTATATATGGTCATTATGAGTTTCTGGTTATGACATTCGAGCTGACCAATGCCCCATCAGCCTTTATGCACTTGATGCACAGTGTATTCCGGCCTTATCTGGATTCTATTGTCATCGTGTTTATTGACGACATCTTGGTGTATTCCCAATCTCAGGAGGATTGTGAGAAACATTTGAGAGTTGTGATTCAGACCTTGAGGGAGAAGAGATTGTATGCAAAAAATTTGAAGTGTGAGTTCTGGCTTGATTCAGTAGCATACTTGGGGCACGTGGTGTCCAGTGAAGGTATTCAGGTTGATCCGAAGAAGATAGAAGCGGTGCAGAGCTAGCCTATACCGTCATCAGCTACCGAGATTCCCAGTTTCCTTGGTTTGGCAGTGTACTATCGCCGTTTCGTAGAGGGATTTTCATCTATTGCAGCATCTATGACCAGACTAACCCAGAAAGGTGCTCAGTTCAGGTGGACTAAGGAGTGTGAGGAGAGCTTTCAGAAGCTCAAGTCAGCTTTGACTACAGCTCCGGTATTGATTTTGCCTACGGGTTCAGGTTCCTATACAGTTTACTGCGATGCCTCGAGAGTTGGCCTTGGAGCGGTTTTGATGCAGGACGGTAGGGTGATTGTCTACACGTCCAGACAGTTGAAGGTGCACGAGAAGAATTATCCAGTGCACGATCTTGAGTTAGCAGCTATTGTCCACTCCTTGAAGATTTGGCGTCATTATTTGTATGGAGTGCGTTGTGAGATTTTCATTGATCACCATAGTTTGCAGCATCTGCTTAAGCAAAAGGATCTTAATTTGTGTCAGAGGAGGTGGTCGGAGCTTCTCAAGGTTTATGACCTCACTATTTTATATCATCCGAGGAAGGCCAATGTTGTGAGTCGCAGAGCAGAGAGCTTGGGGAGTCTACCCTACCTTCCAGTAGTAGAGCGGCCATTAGCACTTGATGTTGAGGCTTTAGCGGGTCAGTTGGTGAGATTGGATCTATCAGATCCCCCACGGGTATTGGCTTGTGTAACCTACAGGTCTTCTCTTTATTATCAGATTAGAGCACGCTAGTATGATGATCCACACTTGATCGTTCTTCAGGACAGGGTCCATCGTGGTGATGCCAGGGATATGGTTATTGGTGATGATGGGGTCATGAGGATGCAGGGCCGAATTTGCGTGCCTAATGTGGATGGACTTCGAGATTTGATTCTAGCTGTGGCCCATAGTTCGCGGTATTCCATCCATCCGGGTGCCGCAAAGATGTATCAGGATATGAGATAGCATTATTGGTGGAGGCGGATGAAGAGGGATATTCTTGAGTTCTTGGCTCGGTGTCTCAACTGTCAGTAGGTCAAGTATGAGCACCAGATTCCGGGTGGATTGCTTCAGAGATTAGATATTCCGGAGTGGAAGTGGGAGCGGATCACCATGGACTTCTTAGTTGGGCTTCCACAAACTTCGAAGAGGTTTGATGTTATATGGGTTATTGTGGATCATCTGACCAAGTCCGCGCATTTCATTCCTGACGACACTACTTATTCTTTGGAGCGGTTAGCTGCGATTTACATTAGGGAAATTGTCCGATTGCATGGGGTTCCAATTTCTATCATTTCTGATAGAGGTACTCAGTTCACATCTCAGTTTTGGATGGCCGTGCAGAGAGAGTTGGGTACTCAAGTCGAATTGAGCACAACATTTCATCCTCAGACCGACGGGCGGTCGGAGTGTAGTATTCAGATTCTGGAGGATATGTTGCGTGCATGTGTTATTGATTTTGGGGGATCATGGGACCAGTTTCTGCCACTCGCGGAGTTTGCATATAATAATAGTTATCAGTCGAGTATCCAGATGGCTACGTTTGAGGCTTTATATGGTAGGAGGTGCAGATCTTCGGTTGGTTGGTTCGAGTCGGGCGAGGCTAGAGTATTGGGCACAGGCTTGGTTCAGGATGCGTTGGGTAAGCTGGAGTTGATTCAGGAGCGGTTTTGCACGGTCCGAGATGTGTCTTTCATGGTTGGGGAGAAGGTGTTGCTGAAGGTGTCACCCATGAAGGGTGTTATGAGGTTCGAGAAAAGGGGAAAGCAGAGTCCCCAGTTCATTGGGCCATTTGAGGTGCTTCAGAGGATTGGGGAGGTGGCTTATAGGCTTGCCTTGCCTCCCAGCTTATCGAGTATTCATCCGGTGTTCCATGTTTCGATGCTCGAGAAGTATGTTGGTGACCCGTCTCATGTTTTGGACTTCAACACGCTTCAGCTCGAGGATGATATGTCATATGAGGTAGAGCCAGTGGCTATTTTGGGTCGTCAGGTCAGAAAGCTGAGGTCTAAGGATATAGCTTCAGTGAAGGTTCATTGGAGGGGGCAGCCGGTAGAGGATTCCACCTGGGAGACCGAGCGGGAGATGCGTAGAAGATATCCTCAATTATTCGAGACTCCAGGTATGTTTCTAGACCTGTTTGAGGACGAACGTTTGTTTAAAAGGGGGAGGATGTAGCGACCCGGTCGGTCGTTTCGTGAGAATAGACCTGTTTCCCCCGTTTCTGCTTTATCATATGTTTCTTAGCCTATTTATGTTGTGCTGGGTCGATTGGTTCAGGTTCGGAGTGGTCGTGGTTAGAACAGAGACACTTAGTCTCTTAAATTAGCGTAATAGTTGAAAAAGTCAATGGGGAGTTGACTTATTGTTAAATGACCTCGGAATGTGGATTTCATGGCTCGGATAGCTTTGTTAGTTGATTTGGGACTTAGGAGTGTGTCCAGAATGAAGTTCTGATGTCCGGTGTAGAATTAGGCTTGAATTGGCGAAAGGTGAGTTTTTGGCGATTTCCGATCGGCAGGGGAAAATAAGCTATCGGGGTCGGAATGTAATTCCAGAAGTTGGAACAGGTTCGTAATGTCATTTTGGATACGTGTGCAAATTTTCAGGTCAATCGGATGTGTTTTAGATGGTTTCGGCATCTTTGGTGAAATTTAGAAATTTCAAAGTTCATAGGCTTGAAGATGTGATTTTGGTGTTTTTGCGTTGTTTTTGGTGTTTCGAGGGCTCGACTAAGTTTTAATGATGTTATGGGATATGTTGGTAGGTTTGGTTGAGGTCCCGGGGGCCTCGGGTGTATTTCGGATGCTCAAACGGACACTTTTGGCCTTTGGGAGATTGCTGGTTTTCTGGTGTTTTAGCAGCAGTGGTTTGTTCATTGCGATCGCGTGAGTTCATCTGCGATCGCGTAGAGTAAAGATTGAGGTAGGAGGATTTGTTCTATGTGATCACATAATAAGGTTTGTGATCGCATAGGTTGGGCAGTCTTGAGCAGTACAGCCGCGTGGTTCCTTGTTCGATCGCGTAGAAGAAAAGGGCGGTGCGTGGGGTTGTTGCAATTGTTCTTCGCATTTGCGTGACTGGGTACGCGTGAGGTTGTTGCAGGGAGTCGAAGCTTCGCGATCGCATGGGTAAATTATGCGATCTCAATGTGTAAAATTTGGAGGCAATAAGTTTGTTCTTCGCGATCGTGTGGGTGGTCCCGCGATCGCATTAAGATAATGATCTGGGCAGGAAGTTTTAAGTTTTAATTTCGGGGGTGCTTGGCCAAAACTCAATATTCCATTAGAGAGCTCGGGGGAAGGAGATTTTGGACGAAATTTCAGTGGGATTCTTGTGGTAAGTGTTCTTCAATCATTTTTGGTTCAATTTCATGAATTTGTCTTGATTTTCACCATGCAATTTGAGGAATTAAAGTAGAACATTTGGGGAAAATGGGAGGAAAATTTGGAAATTTCTTTTGGTGATTTGATTGGGCAATTAAGGTCGGATTTTGGTAAATTTGGTATGGGTAGACTCGTAAAGGAATGACGATTCTAGTTTTCTGATTCTTATCAAATTCTGAGACGTGGGCTCGGGTTTGGTCAATTTCGAGAATTGTGCCTAAAATTGATAGTTCTTATTTGAGCCTTGTTAATTTAGCATATTTTGATGTTATTGATATGACTTGGTGATATACTCGGAGCATTTGGGAGCCGATTCGAGAGGCAAGAGCACCGCGGGGTAGTTTTTGGGTTGTTTTGAGGTAAGTAACGATTGTAACTCTAAACCTGAGAGTATGAAACCCTGGAATTTTATATTGTTTTGGTAAATGAGGTGACACACATTCTAGGTGACGAGCATCTGGGCGTACACCGATAGGGATTGTGACTTGGTCTTTCCCGTAGCGACTATTAAGCCGCGTAGTCAATTTGAAACCTTACGACATCCTGTATTTTACAAATTTATACTTGTTTATGGGCTGTGAGCCATGTTTGGGGCCTTGTGCCGACCTGTTTAGACCGTCAGACGTGCCTTTACACTATTCTCACACTATCCTGATAGAACAACCGTGAACTCAATCATGTTTTCTACTTGTTGTTATTTTACTGTTATCACACTGTTTTGAGACTCTGAGAGGTATTTTGGGGCTGAGTCCCGTGAGTTGAGAAGGGCTGCCCGAGTAGCTTGAGAGGATGACTAAGTGAGGCCGAGAGCCGGGTATGTGAGGATAGTTATGGATCGGGCTGCACGCCGCAGCAATATATATGTTTTATATTACATATGGGTCGGGCTGCACGCTGCAGCAATATATATATTATATATGGATCGGGCTGCACGCCGCAGCAATATACATATTGGATCGGGCTGCACGCCACACTAATATAGCCCTTGGGCTGTAGGAGCCCCTCCGGGGTCTGTTCACCCCCAGTGGGTGCAGTCGACTATTATATGGATCAGGCTGCACGCGCAGCAGTGTATATATATATATATGTATTGGATCGGGATGGCCGCCGCAACAGTTGTGTGTACTCATGGTACTTGTTGAGTACGAGTGTTTAGTGTGAGCATGAGATACTAATAGTGGAGTCATGAGTGACTGAGAGGCTTGTCCGAGAGGCTTTATTTGTGAGTGATACCGTGCCCGAGGGGTTATATTTTATGAAACTACTGCTTTCACTCTTCTTTACATTGAGCCTCTGATGGTAATGTTGGAAAAATGTTTTATACGATATTTTAAATGGAAAACTGAAGTTTTATGAAATATTTGGAATGTAGATTCCTAACTTGATTTATTTATTTCCATTGTTACTTATTGTATGGATTTACATGATTTATAAATGCTCGTCACTACACTCAAATTTTTAGTTAATTTTATTACTTACTGAGTTGGCGTACACACGCTACTCCCGAACCTCTATGTGCAGATCCAGGTACCGGACCATCTCACTAGTCGATTTTCGGACATGTTTGGAGTTTGTTCGAGGATCGAGGTAGCTGCTCAGCGTCCTCAGGTCACCTCCTTTCCTTTCCTCAGTTCATATTTTTGTCTTTTTTATTCTGTCTTTCTTAGTAGCAAGTCACCTTATTGTACATTGTATTTATAGTTCTAGATGCTCATGACAGTTGACTCTAGGTTTTGGGGTAGTGTATAAATTGTTTATCTAATTTTGTTGTTTTAAAATCTGGTAATTTCGTGAAATTATGAAATAATATGATAGTCTGTAATGGTTGGCTAGCCTAGTTCCATGATGGGCGCTATCATAGTTGGCTTAGGGTTTGGGGTTGTGACATACGCCTAAGTCCAAAATCACGATACAAATCTATCGGAGCCAAAAGAAATACTATTCTGGAGTCGTTTTCACAAAAGTCAACATTTGCTCAACACAAAATACTTAGGCTTCCAAGCCGAGAATCAAAAGGTCCAAAAACAACCATTGTGCGTAGTCCTTTTGATTTTTGAAAAGTTTGAAATGCGGTTTTTCAAAAAAATAATAATTTTTCAACTTTAAAATTGTTAGAGTTGACTACGGTTAACATTGTTCATAAATATCTCGGATTAATGTTTTAATGATTTTGGTAGGTTCGTATGATGATTTTAGACTAGTACTCATGTGTGGCTGGGTTAACGGGTGGCTTAAGTCCGTTTCATTGCTTATTGTGGAAAGTTAAAATTTTGAGTTTAAGAACTTTGAAATCGTTTAGTTTTGATGGTTGATTCATGATTTTATTCTGGTGTTTTGACTTTATTAGTGAGTTTGTATGAAATTTATTTACTTTTGTGAATGCTTAGAGTGGATCCCTGGGAGATCGGCTGAGTTTAGGAATAGTTTCAAATTATTTTTGACCTTGTTGAGATATTTGATCTGTTGGTATTTTACAGTGCTTCGTGATCGCAGAGCTTGTCTCGCAATCATGCAACAGGATTGGGGTTGGGGGGAGGTTGTTCTTCGTGATTATCGCAATTGCATTGTGTCTTCAGGCTTTGGGGGAAGATACTCTCCATGATTGTGATGGTGGTCTAGCGATCACGTAGAAGGAGTTGCGGGCCAGGGGACATTTGTTCTTTGCGAACGCTATAGGTAGTATTCACGAACATGTAGGATTCCAGGCCTTCTGGGCATACTGGTATTTTCCCTTTGCGAACGCGTAGGTTGTGCCACAAACGTGAAGGTTTGGGGGAATTGCCTTACGTGAACGTGAGCTAGGCATTGAGAATGGGGTAGTCGCTGACCATGGTCTTCATATACACGGGGTCCCTTTGCGAACCGGAAGAAGAAAGTTCGCCTAGGAATAAATAGTGCTGAAAATTGAGATTTATCCACTTTTTACCTTTTTAAGACCTAGATCGCAAATTTTTGAGAGAATTTTCCTCCCAACTTCTAGGGTTAGTAATTTTTACCTAGTTTGATTTATTATCTTTAATTTTCATTAATTCTTATCCCTAAATCTAGTGCTTTAAAGTGTAGAAAGTGGAGTTACGCAAAAAACTTTTGAGGGCTTATTTTGGGGATTTGAGGTCCAATCTTGATACAAATCACATATTTGGACTCGGGAGAGAATGGGTAAATAAAATATTGTCTTAATTTTGGATTTCGGCCATGTGGGCTCGGGTTGACGTTTTGTTGACTTTTTCAAATATGTCACAGACCAAACCTTTTTAATATTAGGGTAGCTTCTAAGCTTGTTTTGACTTATTTCAGTATAATTTGCTAAATTTTAGTAGTTAGGAGGCTTGTGCTAAAGGAAAGGCAATATTGGAGAGTTGCTTTGTGTTGGAAAGAGGTAAGTATCTTGGTTAACCTTGATTTGGTAGAATTAGGACATAATTGTGTCTATTTTTTACGTGTTATATGTATCGGGGCGGCGTATATGCAAGGTGACGACTGTATATGCGTTTGTTATGGCTCAAGCATGTGGGTAGAACCAGTTTATTTACATCTTGTTGCTTCATGTAATGTCTTCATGCTTTAATTAGATTGTATAACTCCTTGACTATTCATATTAATTTCAATAGTTATGTTGAACTTGTTGTGATATTGGGTAGTAAGACTATTGTGATGTTGTTTTGGCTATTGGCGCAAAGTAATGACTATTTTCCATATGGCCAGTTATGTTGATCACTCTTTTTGATATTGTTTGTGCTTCCACTTTGCTTGGCACTACTTTATGTGTTTATGCTTGGTGAGGAAGAGTGAATTGCACGAAGGGAATTTTCATTTTTGTGGGGATGAGTGAACATGCACGAAGGGTTTTCCGTGCTTATGAGGATGAGAGTAAAAGCACGAAAGGTGATGTCGTGCGATTTGATTGTTGTCTCTTATGCTATTACTATACTGATTGAGAGCTTGACTATGTTGTTTATGGTTGTGTTGCTAAATTACATAACATTGAATTGTTGTGAAAGGCTTATTTTGTGTTATTTTGAGTTTATAGTCAATATATTCCTTAGTTATTTCTTTCATTATTCTTGTATTATTTCTTCTTGCGACTACTCTTGTTATTTCACTTGTTACTTATTTACTATATTACTGGCTACTTTCTTGTTCTCTTAATTTTTATGGATCTCGTTATTTTCAAATTACTTAATTGTACAAGTTTATATATGTATGTGTCTTGTCTTAGCCTCGCCACTACCTTGTCGGGGTTAGACTTGTCACTTACAGGGTATATTGGGTAGGTTTTACTCATACGATGCTTCTGCACTTGTGCAAAAATTATTGTCGAGCCTATTGATACTTAGAGGACAAACTAGCTGGTGATTTGAGGAGGTAGTGTTGCACTCTCGAACTTGGAGTCACTTTTCTTATAGTTCTGCTTCTGTTTATTTGCTTCAAACAGTGTATTATTTATTCAGACGTTGTATTTAGTAATTATGTAGACACCCATGCACCCAATGACTCCAATTCTAGGAGGTGTTATACGGTTGTTGGTTTTGGTTGTGTTATATATTGTTGGGTTATATCCTTTATTTATGATTTCATATTATTTTATGCCAGTATTGTTCCTTTGGCTATGTTAAGTGTTGGCTTGCCTAACCACCGGTATTAGGCATTATCACAGCCCTTTGGTTGGGAATTTAGATTGTGACAAGTTTGTATCAGAGCATTAGGTTTCATAGGCCTTACGATTCATTAGCAATCTTGATAGAGTCTTGAGAATATGTATGGAGACGTGTGCACTTACCTTCTACAATCTATAAGGCTTTTAGAAAACTTCACTTTCTTTCTTTCTCTATCATGCGACTTTGTTTTATTCTAAATTTTGAATATTTATTCTCTTATTCTATCACAGATGGTGAAGACATGTGCTTCAGCTACAACTGGTCAGGAGCTGGAGCCCCGTGTCATAGTCTATATGATGGGTAGAGGCCGAGGTGGAGGCTGGGGTAGGGGTAGAGCTAAATCCCATCCTTGGGCACGTGCAACTGCACCCAAAGCCACTTACGCTCGTGTTAGAGGAACATTAGTTGAGCCTCAAATAGACACATAGGATGAGATTCCGGTTCAGGTTGAGCAAGTATGACCAACACCGGTCCTAAAGGGGTTTATTGCTATCTAGTACTTCAGGATGCCTTGGTCCGTATAGTGGTCCTTATGGAGAGTATGACTCATGTCAGTGTGCATCCTAAGCCACCCTCCACTTCTCAGGCTGGGGGAGGAATTTAGATTCTCTCCACTCGAACCCCAAAGCAAATGGTCTAGAGATATCAGACCCCATGAGTGCTATCAGTTGGGATAATTCATCCTATCATTGACGCACAGCCTAAACTTAGGCCCGTTATGTCAGTTGATGAGCTAAAGAGGATGGGAAGGTTCCTGAATTTGTCCCCACCTCACTTTAGTGGTGCGTCTTTAGAGGATGCTCAGGACTTCTTGGACCGTTGTCATGAGATTTTTGCAATTTGGGAATAGTTGATTCCAATGTAGTGGATTAAACCGTCTTTCAGATGCATGGTTTAGCCAATAGGTGGTGACAGGTTTATGAGATGGGTAGACCAGTAGGATCATCTCCTCTTACACGAGCTTAGTTCTTACAGTTGTTCTTGGAGAAGATTATTCTCCTAACTTACAAAGATGAGTTATAAAGCCAGTTTGAGCGTCTATAGTAGGGCAGTATGACCGTCACCAATATGAGACGAGTTTTGTTGATTTGTCTCATCATGCAGCTATCCTGATTCCTACTGAGAAGGAGAAGGTGCAGAGGTTCATACATAGTCTTGCTTATGGTACCAGACTTCAGGTGGCTAAAGAGGATGAGACTTTGACTTCTTTCACTTGGGTTGTTGAGATTTATAGGATGATTTAGAACATTCAAGGCCAGAGAAGAGAGGCGACATATGACAAGAGGCCTCGTCTATTTGGAGGTTTTAGTGGTTCCTCGTCTGGAGGTAAGGGTCATTTTTGTAGAGGTCATGCTACTCGACCAGTATAGTCAACACTCCAGGTTTTACATGGTACATCAGGTGGCCATGGTGCTTATGAACCTCGTTTAGAGGAGTCAGCATTCATTGCACCTTTAGCTCCCATTAGTGCACCTCCAGTAAAGTGTTTCTATGGTGGTCATTTTGATCATCAAGAACAGACACATGAATTATGAACTCATTAAAAATCCTTCTCAAAAGCCATCCATTATGCTCTAATCTCCAATACACTACCAAAATGAGTCGAACGACTTGTGCTCCATTAGCACACAAACACCTAAGAAGTAAACCCACTTTTCAGCAACCGAGTGAATCATTTCTCCTAGAACACTACATCCACCATGAATAACAAACCCGAATAACTCCACGATTTCCACATACCCATAAAATGTAATACATCATGCATCCAGAAAATTCCTTACTCGAGTCATCCTCGAATTCAACCTCTTCAAGTCCTAACCAATTCACAAGTATGAAATCTAATCATCAATAGCATACTCCCCACTTGGCTCGAAGCCATAGAACACAACATCTGATAACCCAAAATACCTTACTCCATTGCTGTCATAACCCTGCACTATAATTCAACTAAGCCCTTTATAAGTTCACCTAGTCCTAATCATAAGATATCTCAAGTCATCTGCTAAGCGCATAACAATCCTCGCGACAGTCATGTGAACTTCTTCAAGCGATCCAAACTCAAATTGCAACACATATAACCCACTATTATAGAAAACTCTCCACCGAAAAATCATAATAGTCACACATCTGTAAATTACCTCGCAGGTGATACCCCACCTACTGAGCCTCAAACCGGATTCTCTCTACGTCCCCATCATGGTCGTGACTATTATGCAATCGCTAAATCCTCCCAATTATGAACTCGTCATCAAGACATAAGAATCTTCTTCGTCCCACAATGAGAAACTGAAAGATCCCTAAGACGCTCATAACTCAAGACTTTACAACATATCAAGACAGAAATCGAGCATCCATATTCCTTTCACATCCCAAGAAAAAATCCTTCTCGTCACATCAAAATTATCTAAGTGTAGTCCTTAGTCACACAATACTGTTCATATAATTATCCAACCACTCACCGAGCCATCAACCACACTATTAGGGACACTACCAGACATATAAGTCCAAAAGCACATATTTGCCAATGGAAATTACCGATCCTAAGTTGTGTTCTAAACTTGGCTTCAAGTCCTCTAGATTGGACTATCTCCACAACACGGAGAACACATCTCGCACCTTATCCATGACATCACAAGTCGTCAATGCACAATCGATATCGAGTGCTCAATATAACATACTAGTTGATAGAAGGAATTCAAAGAGATACGCTTCAAGTTAAATCAATGTCGCACGATAAAGGAGGAAAGACGGGAAATTTTCTACATGTCTTGTTGCCTCTCGAAGATATATATGGGCATCATCATACTGATCCGCAAGACTCCACTAAACACTTGCTCATGACTCGTATAACCTATGATCCTAGAGCTCTTATACCAACTTGTCACGACCCAAAACTCACCTAGCTGTGATGGCACCTAACCCAGCCTCTAGGTAAGCCAAATAATAGTTAAATAATTCTAAAGTACATAAGTAAGAAATCAACAAGCAAATATAGTTGAATTCCCATACAATAACCTAATGATTAGTGGTACAAGTCATGAGCCACTAAGACTTTGATTTACAAAGTTAATATGAAATTAATACAACCTTCATTTGGAATGTATATAAACATAAATTCGAATCTAAAACTACCACAGACAAGTGATAGCTATATCCGAAAGGGAGGTATATTTTCAGTGCCAGCTCCCGTCATCCATAGCATCTCAGCCAAGATCTGCACACATAGTGCATAAGTATAGTATGAGGATAACCAACCACAAGTACTCATCAAGTGTCATAACTAACCTTGGAGAAGTAATATAACCAAGAATAATAAGTGATACCTGCCAATAACCTGTACATTTCATAAATTCCAACAAGTACAGAGTAGTAATATGATCAAATCATGAAATCACATATAAAAGCACCTTGGTGCATACAATATTCTTAAATTACTATGCTCAATCAACAATAAAACATATAAGAAGGTTATGCAAATAAATCATGTAAACATCCAAGGAAATGGCAAATAAAGTGTTACACCCCATGTTTTTGTTCATGAAAGTATGCCATAAGTGAATTGATGAAAGCTCGAGAATGCGATGTTACATCCCGCATTTTCGGACGTTAAGGTTTCGTCGTAATGTTAATCGTCGCAAGCTCAGGAATAAGATTATTTTGAGGGTACAATTATTATTCCATTGCAAACAAGGGATAAGAAAATTCGTGAAGATAAGAGGGTAAGCAAATCGAAGAAAATGAGTTTCGTCAAAGCTTGGCGGTACGGGATAAAATACGGTCCGAGCTATAATACCCTGTATTGATGGACTAGTAACATACAAGGTACTACATGACCATGATAGTAAGGTGTACAAGGTATGTTAAAAGCGAGCAGTATTTTATGTAATTTGAGATAATTCTTAATTATGCGGGTAATTAGTTAATTACCGGGTAGCGGGATATTATCTAATTAATTAATTGATTATAGGATAATATTAAAATCCCTCCCCACCCCACGTGGCAAAAAGACACCACCCAAACCAAATGACTCATTAGTCATGATTGGTTAGGTGGTAATTAGTTAAGATAACATTCGTTATTTATGGGGATATGTAGAGCAAATTTTACTTATTAAGTGAAAAACATAAAATTGTTCTTAGGAAGAGGAACGAGTAAGCCATTCCATATTTTAGCCACCAGATCTTTGGAGCTGGTAAATAGTCCACTTCCAAAAAAGGAGTGGTGAAGTTGTAAATTAATACTAATGTTAATTGAAGAAAATAAAATGTCTTATTACTTTGGCCATCATATAGATTTGTTATTCAGATTCATCATGTTACTTCTTTGTTGTGTGCTGCTATGTATTGTATAAAAATTGGTTTCTGGTGATGCAGTTCATAAATGATCTACCCGCTAGGTTAGTAAAGCGTATCAAATCAGAAGCTTATGCTGATGCTGTGAAATACTACACTGGAGCCATGCCCATTTTCAAGGTTTGTGCATAGGGGTCCTTGTTCCCTATTTCGATCTCATCGTTACATGTTTCGTCGCAATTAATGTGTGTGAGAGGGATTGTCAAGAGAATCGACTCAGGTATGTTAAGTCTAAGCCCTTCCTTCATTTTTCATGATCTCGTAATTACACAACTTTGATAACGAGGCATAAAGAAAAATTCATGTCCCGAAATTTACGAATATTTTTCTAGTTTTGTAAGTTACAATAAACTCGTTATCGGGACTTCATATTCATTTGAGTAATCCTTTTTTCCAGTCAAGAGAGAATAAAGTTTATATATACAGTATTACAGTATATTCATTACCATCGAGCTATAATCGATGGGCATGCCCCTATTTAGCAACCTCTAATCAGATGGTAAGATATATACCAAGCCTACTGTGGTCGAGCGCCTATGAGCGAGCCCAGTTGGTCGAGATACAGAGCCTAGTATGGTCGAGCGCCTATGAGCGAGCCTACTACGGCAGAGCAGTTATATATATATACCGAGCCTTATAAGGCTGGACAAGTATTTTAATTACTATATTGCTAGAGTTGAATCAGTATCAGCAGGTAAGCATATCTTCATATTATCTTTAACTTCCAGTTGCTTTCACTTATTGTATTATCAGTTGAATTTCAGCTTTCAGTATACTGCCTTACATACTCTGTACATTATTTTGTACTGACGTCCCTTTTTGGGGACGCTGCATTTCATGTGTGCACGTTCACACAAACAGACGGGTAGACCTCCTCATTAAGTATTGCCTGAGTTCAGCTTGATCGGTAAGCTGCATGCCTTTCAGAATTTCTGGGTCTAGAGCTTTATGTACATCTTGTGTATATATGTATATATGTATTGAGTAGGTCAGAGAGCTGTTTCGATCACAGTATACCTACCAGTAGAGGCTTGTAGACATATCCTGTCAGTTAGTGCAGTTTGTTGGGCTTGTAGTTCTGGTATGTATATTTGATTGGTTTGTCAGCTGCAATAATTATGTCGGCCTTGTTGGCCCAGCTTTATAATGATATTTAGTCAACATTCGCAGTAGTCTTGCAATGTGGACCATGACCAAAGTATGACATCACATGTTCACGGTTCCTTATCGCAAGTTGATACGCAAGGATAAGTGAGGCGTCGGGTGACGGTATTGCCCCCAGGTTCGGGGAGTGACAAAAGTGGTATCAGAGTAGTTTTTTCCTGGGGAGTCTACAAGTCGTGTCTAGTAGAGTCTTGTTTATGGGTGTGTCGTGCACCACATTTATAAGCAGGAGGCTACAGGGCATTTAGGACTATCACTCTTTCTTCTTACTCTAGATTGTGTGGTAGAGCTCAGTTGTAAGAACACCATTTCCTAAACTCGACCTTATTCTTAATACGGCAATGCCTACATTTAGAAAGATGGTTGTCAAGGGATTGAATGCGGTTGAGAAAGAGTTGAGTCAGAAGAACTCGATGAGCTTCTGGAAAAGGAGCCTTAAGGCAAGAATATATATCAACCTTTATGGTGAAAGACAATGAGAGATTCAGAAGATAAGTACAAGTTTCAACAAGTAAAGGAATCAAGGTGAAAGAGGTTACGAGGTACCCACCTAATGAATATTATCCTTATTTACCATTCAGGAAGAGAGATATAAGCATTTTGAGTTACTTTCAATAGTAACAAAGGTATGTATATTTGGCCACACCAATCTAAGTTATGCTCTACTGGGAGCTAACAAATATGGTTTAGGAGAAGTACATAATATCACGATCTCGCTGGGGTTAGAGTGACCCAAAATGGTGGATGAACTGTTTGCGTTAGTGGACATTTTCGAAGGATATTGAAAATGTGCTAATAGATCTCCTTGTGAGACACCTAGATTGTGCACTCTAAAATAGTACAGCTAGATATGAGCACTGGAAACCTTGAAGGAATAAATATTACCTTAGTGAAGCTCCTGTCCCCAGTAACGAAAGAATGTTGGGAAATTCGAAGAGCCAAGGGATGGAGCAAGGGGAATTAAAAGCAAAAGAATGTCTTGTTCGAGTTTTCAGAGTAAAGTAATAGACATAGATGTTAGCGGGACATAAGAAGAGAGATAATGAAGCATTATGAGTAAGATGTGATACATGGATGACAACGGTAGGTCAAAAAACTGATAGTATTACAGAGTCTACAGTCAAGTAAGGGAAAAGACAAAAGATGACAGGCCTTGAGACAATAAAAGAGTATAGGGCATAAGGTCATATCTTCATTTCGAGAAATAAGTTCGCAACTCTAACGGGATTAACAGAAGGAAAAGCTAGACCCCAAAGTAATAGAAATCAATATGGGCTGGTGAACAAGATAAACTAAACATGAATTAGGGACTAAGTGATTTGATAATAGTCAGCATCATGAGAATTTCAGATCGCGTTCCGGCGATAACACAATGGACAACAAAAGAAGATACATGAGAAATTCTAAGAATGGTCATTCAGGAAGACACTTATGTAAAACAAGCAATGAGAGAAAAGTTAAGCTTAAGGGAATGTATGTGCCAGTTACACTAAGTGTCACCATCGCGAGTAAGGAATTTTTTATCCTTGGTACAGAAGGATTACCGCAAAGGCGAGTAAGGGTCATTGATGATGTGAAAGGACGCCAAAGATGAAGAGGCAAAACATCTATAGGTAGGTCGTCATAGCTCCAAGTCATAGTACTCCCCTAAAAGGGGGAATAAGGAATGATCTGGCATTAAGTCAGAATTAAGTGGATCTAGTAACTCTAGAATGATAAAGGAAGAATGCAATAAAAATAAGAAAGGGATCAGATTGCACTTATTCAAATATTACAGATATGCCATGATTCCAGAATGTTATGTGTTGCTCCCAAACGCACACGCAAGTATACGTTGTCGTAGCAAGTAATATAATGTTAAATCGAATGTCGAACCCATAAGGACTTGCGTAAACTACTTGTTGAACCACTCTAATTTTTATTTAATCGAGCCAAAATAAAATCCAGGAATGTAACTGAATTATACTACGATTCTATAAACTAACTACTTCTTAAGTAACGAGAGTATTGTTGTGTGTATTCAGTAGAGACAAATATTCCAGGGTTGTGCTAAATTCACCACTCCTATTGCATTCTAATTAACTCTCCCCTTCATATAATTCAGTCATGGTTGCTAATTAATTGATAATTGCTCTCATAGCCTTCTCCCGAAGCACTACTCGCCTATTATCAATAGATTAACGCTTATATTCCTATGAAATTAATCTATTAGAACGCACTAAGATTACGATGTTTAATTAAGCACGGTGAATAGGTATAGTCCTATCCTAACCACAAATCCGCTCCCCTGAAGGTTTAAGATCGCGGTCTCTTCAATTCTTCTCTAATCTATATACGGCTTTCCCAAGCATAACATAGATAGTATATAGAACCAAATTGCTGGCCAGACAATTAAGCAATTAAACGCAGAATTGAAGAAACAACCATATATTGAGTGAACTGTAATCAAGGTTAAATTAATGTCGAATAAAAATATTCATGGATAAACCACAATCCCAGAACAATGGGTGTTTAGCCACTCATGCTTAAATCAAACAATTGCATAAGTTTTGCATAAATTGAAAATACTAGAATAAGATGAAGAAAACTGAGAAATCCTTCGCTTCCTAATGATCCTGTGTGTATCTTCTCTCCAAAAATGGCATCCTCCCTTCAAAGTTGTGTTTTGGGTCTATTTATATGTTTGGGACAAACCCTAAACGTGTAGGAGATTTCTACCCAAAGACACCAGGCGTTAAGCCCCAAACGCCCAGCTATAGCCTGGGCAGGCCTGGCGTTAGGGCTCTAACGCCCCCCAAACGCCTGGTCATGCCAGGCTTTATAGCCCAAACGCCCAGCTATTGCCTGGTATGACCAGACTTTACAGCTCAAACGCCCGGCTATAGTCTGGGTCACTCCTTTTCGACTCATGAGCGTATTTTTGACGTTTATGCATCCATTTAGCTCGGCTTCCATCTCCAATTCACCTACACATGAAATAGACTCCATTATGAACATATGCCGTGTATTTCTATCACAAATGCACATAAAATGTAAGGTACATAATGCTTAAAACCATGAATTCTAGCCACGCATCAATACCCCACACTTAGACTCTTGCTCCTCCTCGAGCAATGGGACAATCTAAAACCCTTCAACACGTACACATTTCATTAACAATGAGTATTTTACTTTTCAATCACACACATTACCCCTTAACTATGATTGATACCGGCAATCAAGTATGAACATACAAAATTTCACATTATTTCCCTTCTTTAAACATGCCCAAGTATAATAATTTAATCAATCATACCAACAACCTAATTGCAACCACCCAACCTCACTAGTCAACTTGCAACTACTAAGCCCTCTCAATTTACGCACTTACCCAACAAGAAAGTTTACAACTTTACCAATCGTTCATAAGATCATGTGCCCTCACCAACAACAAAAGAGTGAATATAACTAGTCCACACATTCAAATCTGCTTTTGAACATTATTTAAGGACATCACACAATTGAACAAATTCAGCCACTCTCACAAAGAATTCATATGCATCCCGTGGTCGTACCATAAGCTTGCCCGAAGTGTAGATCTCCACTAATTCAAGTTAGCCAAGTGTAGGATCAATTAAGACTTTTAAGGTTGTAATGTAGGCTATGGGACAGGTAGGATACATTTAGGAATAGTGACTAACCCTCCTAAGCACTTTAATACACTACCTTCACAAATCAACACATATTCTTTTCAACCAATTCCCTTGCAACAATTCAACTTCAACATAGCCCTTTTTCAATTAAGCACTTCTATATTTTCACTAGCACAGATTAATAAAAATTGGAGGTGTGTATCTTTTTGTACATACTTTTACTATCATTTTTTTCCTTCTTTCCTACACACACTCCATACATGAAGATTCAATGGCTAGTGATTTTTTAATACAATTTTTAGTGCACTAACATGCCTTTCCATGGCCCCACTCAAAAGTTAATCCCCAATATCCCACCTTACTTCTTGTAGCGACTAAGTGCCTTAGGAGGAAAAGGTGCAAAAACCTCAATTTGAGAACAAAATGGGGGTACGGCTTGTAATGTGGGTACCAACGAAAAGGTCTAAAGGCTCAAAGGGGATAGCAAAGGAAATTTTTAATTTTCATGTGACAAGCACATCCATGATCAAGCAAGAACATGCCTACGTCATCTCCTAGACTAGTATAACCTACAATTTCGCTTCGATTAACACACGGGGCAAGTTCTAGACTACACAGGATAGCATAGAAAACCACTAAACCTCACACACACAATGCACATGACTCAATCACAACGGTTTTATTCAACTCTCAAGTTAAGCAGGAACACAAAATTGAGAAAATTAAGCAATATTACACTATGTAGCATACAAGTCGAGCAACTGAGCTAAGGCATCACAAAATAGGCTATTTATTTTTACTCAGGCATCACATGTCAAACCAAATATAAGGAAAGCAGAATGTATGTCATAACCTAATATGCCGGCATCAAACATGTCCTAGGGTATTTCTAAGTTACTTAGTTTCTTCCTAACTACTCTAAAAAAAACAAAAATAATTTAGAGTACCCGGTTCAAGTTACACCCTTGGAAAAGAACCGTGGTCCAAAGAAAAATCAAGGGGGAATTACTACACTACCTAAAACAAAAAAATCTATTTTTTTTTGGTATTTTCTTTAGACTTACTTCCATCAAGAGAACTGTCTAGGAGATCCATCGTCCGGAAGAGTCCACATATTTATATATATAAATAAAACAAAAAAAATTACAAAAAATTAAAAGAAAAATCATTTACTACCATGAATACAAAACTACAACACGAAACCACATACGGTGCAACAATTCCACAATACATATGTACAACACCCCACACTTAATTCATGCACTGTCCTCAGTGCATCATATATAGACAAAACAAGCAATAGAAGCAACGTGCAAGAAGCTCCCTGATAATTTAGCGTCTTCATCATATGACGCTCTCCATTCCTCCTCATGCTCATCTTCTCCATCATCTTCCTCATCTGAGCGCATCGGCTCTGCGTCAGAGTCGTCAGGTGTGTTGATATCCTCATCATCTGGGAGCCTGTATCCCTCACCTGCTCCAATCATCTGCTGAGCATGAGCATGGAGCGGGTATCTCTGATCCAAATCATCTCTCTCTTCAACTGACGTTGGGTGACCTCCTATTTGCAACTGCAAATCCATCATGCCATAAAGATGGGCCATGAAGCTATCATCCCGTGCATTGCACTCGGCATTGATCAGTGAAGACTCTTCTTTCAGTCTTAAGCCAGTGATATCAGTCTCTCGTGCGAGTTGATCAATGGTATGGTCAAAGTTGGGATCAACCGTTACATTTTCATTTAGCAGGAACTGAGTCAGAAAATTTGGGAATGGTATTCGATCAATTCTATTGTTGGAATGCACCAACCCCCTTTGATAGCGCATCAGATGGCCCACATTCACTCTTTGCCCCGGCATGAGGAAATAGAGCACACAAATCCTCTCTCGACTGATTAAGGTGTCATGGGTGCATGGTAGTATCCGTGCATTAATTACTTTAAGCCACACCTGGGTTTCAGCCTTCATTTTCTTCTTGGGAAACCTTTTATGGCGATTTGTGGCACTATCCCGAATCCAAGAAGCCCTGGACTCAACCCTACAAAGTGTGTGCCTCACCTCTCTATAGTTAGGATGGCGGATGAATTGCTCTAGAGGCTCCACCGGAACATTTGGTGCACCTAGAAAATCGCATATGGCCTTGGCTGAAAAATCCACCAAGTGCCCATGAATTGGCACCAATTCGTCCTTGTCCTTAGGGTGAAACCCTGCATTGAATTCCCGGACTAAGTTAAGGTTGATGTTACCATTGTGCCTGAACACATATCCTAAACCCAACTCATGGATGATCCTCCAAATCGCCGGGAATTTTGTTCTCAGACTCCCTTCCTTAATGGCCCCTTCAGGGTGAACATGCTTGGGCTTTCAGTGTGCATACCATTTCCTGGATTGTACTGGCATGCTGTTGATACCATATTCCTGTTGGCCAATGGGTTGCTATCTCATAGAAGCGACAGCAGCTACTACTTCCTCACCAGTCATACTGGAAGTAGCGTCTCCCCCTTTTCTTTTCTTTTGAGGTGGTGGGGGTTTTGCTTTGGTTTTCGCTAGGGCCGAAGATGTGGCCTTTTCTTTGCCTGTAGCTCTTCTGGGTATCATCTTTCGCCCTGCACAAATGATCAGTAGTTAGTGGGCGTCACAAAGTGTGTACTATACGCTTTCCCAATTTGCCAAGGTTACTCAGACTTCACCTTGGCGCGTTTATGAAAAATTGACACATAAGGCTTCTCGTGAGCCTCTTCACACTTAAAATTTCATGGAGTTCAAGATGCATGACACTAGTGGTTTGTTTCCCGGAGACTCGGGCTCCAAATGGGATATGTATTGCCATTGAGGCATTACATCGAGCACTTGGCTAGCACAATTTCCATGGGAGCTCTTATGGACTTGAGGAACTGCCTCATGTTCCCAAATCTGGTTGGGGTTCCATAATACCACTTAGCTTCACAATTTCAGCCCATTCCTAAAGGGTTTAGGGGATTGGGATTCACAATATAATACAATATGACCATGAAATGCATAAACCCATAAAGAATCACAATGAATCAAGGATACATCTTTCATAATTGTAACACCCAATTCGAAGTAACAAAGGATAGAGATAGAATCATACCTCAACTATTGATGTGTGTTTGTCGGATGAAGTGCACCACGAAAATCGAACATGTGCAGATCTGTGTGTGCTGTGGGTGTTGATGTAGTGAAGATGTGTGTGTTAATCTATGTGTTTTTGTGTGAGTATGCGAGAAATATGTGTTGGTTGTGTTCTTGGGAGTAGAAACTTGCTTGAGAGAGAGTTGGGAGATGTAAAAATAAGAAGAGGGAACTTACCTGCCATTTGGTGTGCGTTTTAGTCAATAATCCCGGGCACCCTGGCGTTAGCCAAGCGTTAGAGTTGGAACGCCCAGACCACCCTGGTGTTAGCCAGGTGTTTGGGGCTTATCGCCTGATGCCCCCTGGCGTTAGCCAGGCGTTTGGGGCTTACCGCCTGATGCCCCCTGGCGTTAGCCCCACTTTCCGTCGTGCTAAAACACTGCTCCTTTCACCCGAATGCACTTGCAAGCTCGTTAGTACCTATAATTACACGAAATACTTCTAGCTATGCTAAAATTTAACTAATCATTAAGTTGCCTCCCAATAAGCGCCTTAGTTAATGTCGTGGCACGACGATTACAACAAGTCAATAGGTTGCCTCCTATGAAGCACCTGATTTAACGTCGCGGCACGATGCAGAATCTCGCCTCACTCATCAGCGAGCACGACTTTGGTCTTCTCACGATTTATGGTACCACCCCAACAGTGTTTGACTCTATGTCCATTCACTAAAAATTTTCTTTCACCATGTATAGCTCGCAACTCAAGTGCACCATATGGGGTGACTCTCACTATCTCAAACGGGCCTGACCATCTCGATTTCAGCTTTCCAGGAAACGGTCTAAGCCTAGAATTGAATAATAATACACGTTGGCCTGGCTCAAAATGACGCGAATTTATATGTTTGTCATGCCATCTCTTGGTCTTTTCTTTGTAAAGTTTGGCATTTTCGTGTGAGTGCAATATGAACTCATCCAATTCATCCAACTGCAGCAATCTTTTCTCACCCGCGGCTTCAAGGTCATGTTTAGCTTCTTGATGGCTCAATAGCCTTGTGTTCAAGCTCTACGGGTGTGACATGCCTTCCCATAGACCAGCTTGTACGGTGATGCCCCAATTGGTGTTTTGGATGCTGTTCTGTATGCCCATAAGGCATCATCTAATTTAGCAGCCCAATCATTCCTGTTCACACTCTCTGTTTTCTCTAATATTTGCTTGATTTCTCTATTGGATACCTCTTCTTGTCCACTTGTTTGAGGGTGGTATGTTGTTGCAACTCGATGACGGACCCCATATTTAGCTAAAAGGTTATTCAACAACCGATTGCAAAAATGGGTTCCTTCATCACTAATCAAGGCACGTGGATTACCAAATCTGGAGAATATATTCTTCTTCACAAATGCAGCGACAACCATGGCATCATTCGTCGGCAATGCAATTGCCTCCACCCATTTCGACACGTAGTCAACTGCCAGCAAAATGTATTTATTTCCCCTGGATGATGGGAATGGACCCATAAAGTCTATCCCCCATACATCAAAAATCTCTACCTCCAAGATATTATTCAAAGGCATCTCGTGCTTCCTTGTTATCGTTCCTGTTCTCTGGCACTGGTCACACTTTTTAACAAATGCGTGGGCATCTTTGAATAGCGTTGGCCAAAAAAAACTAGATTGTAGCGCTTTCGCCGTTGTTCGATCGCCACCATGATGGCCCCCATATGGTGATGCATGACAGGTAGGGTTCATCTATATCAGGAATACATTTCCTCATTAACTGATCACCACATTTTTTGTACAAGTAGGGTTCATCCCAGTAGTAAAACATCACATCACGTAAGAACCTCTTACTTGATTCAGATTCTATTTCCGGAGTAAGTACCCCTCTCACCAGATAATTCACATAATCGGCATAACACGGAGGAGGGTCTTGGGTTATAGCAAAAAGTTGCTCATCAGGAAAAACTTCTTTAATATCTCCACCCTCCTCAACATGATCATGATTTTGCAGCCTTGACAGATGGTCAGCTACGTGGTTATCAGTGCCCTTTCGGTCTCTTATCTCCACATCAAATTCCTGCAACAATAAAACCCAGCGCATCAATCTAGCTTTAGATTCTTTCTTTGTAAATAAATAACTGATTGCTGCGTGATCTCTATGGACAATAACTTTTGTTCCCACCAATTATGCCCGGAATTTTTCAAAGGCCCACACCACAGCTAACAGCTCCTTTTTAGTGGTGGTGTAATTCTGCTGTGCATCATCAAGGGTCTTACTCGCATAGTAGATGGAATAAAACACCTTGTCTTTCCTTTGTCCTAACACTGCCACACATAAGTTCAAATGGTACTGACCAATCAGGTGCAACAATTATGGGGGCAACTACCAATTTCTTCTTGAGCCCCTCAAATGCCTTCAGGCAGGGTGCATCAAAATTGAACTTGACATTTTTTTTCCAGCAGCTTGCACAACGGAGTAGCAATTTTAGAAAAATATTTAATAAAGCGCCTATAAAATCCTGCGTGTCCCAAGAAACTCCGGACGCCCTTCACTGATACTGGTGGAGGTACTTTTTCAACTGCCTCCACTTTTGCCTTATCAACTTCAATGCCACTTTTGGATACTCTATGACCCAAAATGATGCCTTCCTGCACCATAAAGTGACATTTCTCCCAATTTAACACCAGATTCGTTTCTTCACAACGGGCCAACACCATGCTCAGATTTTTCAAGCAATCATCATAAGATGACCCAAAGACTGAGAAGTCATCCATGAACACCTCTACGAATTTTTCCACTATGTCAGTGAAAATAGCCATCATATATCTCTGGAAGGTGGTTGGTGCATTGCAAAGACCAAATGGCATTCGCTTGAAGGCGAAGGTGCCATAAGGGCAAGTGAACGTGGTCTTCTCCTGATCCTCTAGGAATATGAAAATTTGATTGTAACCTGAATACCCATCCAGAAAGCAATAATATTCATGTCCTGCTAATCTGTCCAGCATTTGATCAATGAATGAGAGTGGAAAGAGATCCTGGCGGGTTGCTTTGTTGTGCCTTAGATAATCAATGCAAACTCTACAACCCATAATAGTGCGGGTAGGAATTAGCTCATTCTTCTCATTCTCAATCACGGTCATCCCTCCCTTTTTGGGCACACATTGAACCGGGCTCACCCAGTTGCTGTCAGAAATAGGAAAAATTATACCTGCATCCAGCGATTTTACGACTTCTTTCTTCACTATTTCCTTCATGATGGGATTCAGCCTCCTTTGCTGCTCAACACTCGGGCAATGTCCGTCTTCCAAAAAGATTTTATGCATGCAAAACGATGGGTTGATTCCTTTAATATCTGCAATGGTCCACCCTATCGCCTTTTTGTGCTCACGAAGTACCCTGAGCAATTTATGTTCTTGTGTATTGGTCAGGCTGGATGAGATGATCACGGTCAATGTCTTAGAGTTCCCCAAATAGGCATAGCGTAAATGTGCTGGAAGAGGTTTGAGTTCTAGCTTTGGAG
>ML309899.1:0-33994 GCA_005239505.1 Nicotiana paniculata | reverse complement strand
TATTTATAGCAAAAAATAGTATAGAATTTGGGTGTGGTCAAAAAATAGTTGTTCACAATACCATTACCATACTAATCCAACCCACTACCAAGTTGTCCTATTTACTCCGAGTCTCTTTTGAATTGCCTTCAAGTTGAAACTTCTCCTCACCATAATACCACGATCCTTAACCTAAACTCACCACATGAGACCCTAGCATGAAACCACGTCTCCCTAAAGCCCATAAGCTACCGTATTACCATTTAAACACTTAAAATAACGCATCCGAGATACCCACTATGAAAAGACTTTATGTGAATCTAAAACTGTTTCCTTTACCTTTCTAACACTGAAATGTAGGGTCCATGCTGATACAAAAGTACTGCAAGCCCCGGCACCATCCAATGCAAATCTCAGATCTTTTCCATATACAAATTTGGAAAATTCTCAAATGCCACATATGAATCTTGAACCCATTAGAACCTCCTCGAGGGTCCTCCACCCTATCCAAAATCAAATGCGCCGCCCAAAAGAGATGCACGATATGTGCTCCATTAGCACACCAACATCCAAAGAAGTAATTCACACCTCTAAGAAACCGAGTTAATCCCTACTCCATAACAATTAACAAACTCAGATCATCCTATGATTTCCATTTACCCATAAAGTATAATATATCCCGTATCAAGAAATCTCCTCACTCGAGTCATCCTCGATCTCAACCTATACAAGTCATACCTGATTCACAAGTATGCCTCATACCAAAACCAATACAACACATAACCATGCAATCAAATCGCTGATGGTAGACTCCCCCACTTGGCTCAAAGCCACAGAACAAAACATCAGGTAATGCGCAATACCCATACTCTATTACTGCCATAATCCCACACTAAAATCCAACTAAATCCTTCATAAGCTCATGCAACACAAATCATAAAATACCTCAAATCATGTGCGAAGCTCGCATTCATCCTTGTGACAGTCAAGTCAAACTTCGCAACCGTTCCATACTCAAATCGCAACACATATAACCCACTGGTAGAAAGAAACTCTCCACACAATCATCATAAGGATCACGCATCCGTAGTTTACCCCGCATGTGATAACCCACTTGCTTAGCCTCAAATTGACATCTTTTTATACCCTTTCACAACCACCATTACTACGCAATCACTTAATGTTCCTGAGTCTGAACTCATCCACAAGACATGCGAATCTACTTCGTTCCATAAATAAACGATATGAAATATCCTCGAGACTGTACAACACATCAAGACAGAAATCAAGCACCCAATAATCCTTTTCACATCTAAGACAAACTCTTCTCGTCACAGTCAAACTATTTGAACACATCCTGCAGTCACAATACTCATCATATAGACATCCAACCACTCACCGAGCCACCAGTCCACTCATAGAAACACCACCAGACATAGAAGTCCAAAAGCACATGTTCACACAATTAAAACTATCGAGCCTAAGTTGCGGTTCAAACCGAGCCTCAAGTCCTCCAAACTGGTCCATCACCAAAACACAGAAAACACATCTCGTGCCTCATCCATGGAATCACAAGCCATCGATGCACTTTTGATACCGAGCACATACACTTCAAGTGAGTGTGAGAAATTCAAACAGATACGCTTCAAGCTGAATCAATGCAGCATGATAAGAAAAGAAAGATGGGAAATTTATCCTAAATGCCCTATAGTTTCTCAAAGATAGTTATGAACGTCATCATACCGATCCACAAGACTCAACTAGACATTTGCTCATGACTCGTTGAACCTATGAACCTAGAGCTATGATGCCAACTTGTCACGACCCAAAATCCAACTAGTCGTGATGGCACCTATCCCAAGCCGCTAGGTAAGCCAATTTATCAATAATCCAACTCAAGGAGATCTACTAAGAAAATAAATAATGAAATAACTGAACTTTTATACAAAAAATCCCAAGGAGTAGTAGCACAAATCATGAGCTTCTAAGATTTTTTACAACTGGTATGGAAAAAATACATCCTTTGTTTGAAATGGACATAGAAAATTTTATATAAATATAAAGCTACCATGAACAAGAAGCAGCTATAACCGGAATGCTTGTACATCTTCAATGCCAGCTCCCGTCATACACAACAACATCAACTCCAAAATTTGCACGCAAGGTGCAGAAGTGTAGTATGAGTAAAACTGACCACAGGTACTTAATAAGTAACAAACCTAGCCTTAGGTTAAAAGGAGTGATGAGCTTGGACAACAGTCAGCATCCAATACCAATAACCAAGAACAACCCGTAACAATATAATGAAACAGTACAAAAATACTCAACGACAAGATGCTCAGCTCGTTCATAGTAACAGAAAATAAGCATGCTTTTCAAGTATAACAGTAAAACCCAAAATTTTCACCGAAGTCACCAAAATGTGAGTATGTCAGAAAAACTATGATTTTTTCCAAAAACTTTCAACAACAGATAAGATGATTCATTATCAGATAGCATGAGAAAAGTACATTTGTATGCCTACATAACAATGTGTATGAGAAGTCATAAATGTCACAATACTATATAACATGAAGAAAGGCATCTTTATGCTTACATGCCAAGTATGCATGTCAAATGTAATGCATCACAGTGATAAACTCATGTGCTCATGCTCTCGGAGTTTCCAACCTCACTCAATACGCTCAATCACTCAGCACCACCCAATCACTCAACACTCTCAATCACTCAGCACCTCCCAACCACTCAACACTCTCAATTACTTGGCACTCGCACTCGGTCATCAATCTATCCAGTCTCTCGGGCTCACAAATCTCATGCCAATCAGTCCAAACAATGATAACATGATGTGACACCAAATGATAATAGAGACTAAGATATGATATGCAAATGAATGAATATGACTAAGTGTGTAATTACAATTTAAGCAAATAACTCAAAAGAAAAAATGACGTCAGTAGGTCCCAACAGGATAAACATATAGCCTAAACATGGTTTCTAACTTGAATCACAGTTCATTTACTCTAGCACATAGAAATTTCATGCATAGAAACAAGATTAGGTAACTACATAGTGCCACAAAATCAACCGAGTCATAATTCACACGATGCACGCCCATACGCCCGTTACCAAGCATATGTGTCACCTCAAAACCAAACGCATAACACATATATTAAGGGGTTTATACCCTCAGCACCAAGTTTAGAAGTGACCTCGAACAAGTCAAATCCAATACCGAGCAAGCCAAACAATACTCTAGAAATACCATCCCGTGCGTACCGACCTCTGAACGGCTCGAAGCTAGCCAAAAGAAAATCAAGAACGTCAAATAATGCCAAAGAAAACAAACCCAATCGATAAAGGTGGAATCTTTAATCAAAATCCCAAAGTCAACCAAAAGGTCAAACTGGGGCTCGCACCTCTGACCGAATTATCTGTATCTTCTTAGGCAACAATCCTTATCAATTACAACAACCATCTTCCACCAAACTCAAACTTGGGTAACTTTGAGATAAAGTTACTATCTTGTACAGAGGTACAAGTATCAATCATGAGGAGCTGATACTTTCTCCTGAGGAGCTGGTTCTTCAAAATAGTTAAGCAACTACTTTGAGGACATGGTTCTTTGAATGTTTAGTCATACTTTGTTAATCATCAAAACTTCAATACTCAACAAATTCCCCTTTTTTTATGATGACAAAATTTAGTAGAACTGGGTAATCACATCAAAGAACCATATAATCACAACAAGTACTATTGACAAACATGTATGTTCAAAACACACAACTTTCCAACCTTATCTTTCCCATTTTGGCATCATAAAAAACAGACAAAAAATGTTAGACATTAAACATAGATAATGTAATATTCAAGGCCAAAAAAGCTATATCACAAGCTTAAGAAAAGGCAAATAGACTAGGCTAATGATCCAATATAGTACAAAGCAGTAAAGTAGAGCAAAAGGAGATACTAAGTAGTGCCAAAAGAAGCCGGGGGAGGGGGGCTTGTATTCATCATTAGAACAAAATAAACTAAGCATACTGCAAACCACTCAGACTAAGACAAAAGGAACAAAAGATAAGGCATCACTGGAATAACAAAAGAACTAAGGACTCTCGGAAGGAACGAGTTCGTGGGTGAGAAGCAGAGGGGGTCAAATATTTCACAAGGGTGGCAATCTGTTGAGCATGAGCTACCCTATCTCTTCTAATCTCTTCCCTGAGTTGCTTTGTTACCTTTCTCAGCTCATTATTGTCTTCACAAAGCTTGGCATTCTCTTCAACATCCAACTCCAACCTCTTGCTGAGCTCTGAAACCCTACTACTCCCAGGTAGAATAACATCTTGTGGGTCCTCTAGCTGTGATCTCCTCATACCCACACTGCTTATGGGTAACATCCAAAACGTCATTATGTTTTCCAAACTTAAGATCAGCTAAGGCAATGTTTAGCTTTTCAAACAACTCAGCCAACATGAAACCATATGGCATATCATGCTTGGGTTTGGAAGTATCTGTAGCTCTTGCCATGTGCTGAATCATCAAGCTAGGAAGATTGATAGGCCTACCAATGTCAAGCAGCTCCATCATAGCCATGTGTTGATTTTGAAGCTTTCACAAAGATCTTCTTGGATTTCTTCCCTACATCTGATAGTGGCACATCATCTTCATCTCCAGTTTTTTCTAAAGGGGCTATGACAGTGTTTCCAATTGCCATGGAACCTTCAGATTCCTCATTCACATTCCACTCTTCTTCCTCACTCTCTTCATCACCTCCTTCACTCTCACTTACTTTTTCTTGATCCTCATCCTCACTTTCAGAAACCTTCTCTTCTTCACTATGATTTTCTTCTTCTGCAGAATCATTAGCATGTCCACCTGTCTTATCCTCTGTATCACTCTTCTCCTCATCTCCACATGCTCCCTCATTCTCACTATTTTCTTCTTCATTGTCTATGTTTTTAGCATCATGTTCCTCATGATTGTTCGCAACTTCTTCTTATTTTTCACCTCCATCACCTTCCTCATCCTCAGTCCAACTAAAAGAAAGGCCATCAGAAGCCTCCTTTTGCACATGTTCTTCACTTACTTCCCCCTCAACCACATGCTCCATATCCGTTGTATCTACCTGTTGGCCCAAGTAAAGGTTAGTTTTGAAGACTGACAAAGGAACTCAGGCATGAACCAGGTCCATCCTCCAGATCCATCCCTTGTGTGCATAGAAATGGGCAGATTTGAGCATGTGGGAAGCACGCGAAAGAGATAAGCTTAAATTGGTGTATTTGATATATCCTGATCGAAAAGGTTGCATAATTGATAAGGACAAGGACTCCTTAATCAAAGAGAATACTATCCAAGATAGGGAAGGAGTTAGAAGTTGAAATCAACTAGAACTCTTCCACCAAGGAAGAGTAGCACTAGAACTCTAGTTATTTCTTCATCTACTAACTCTATAAATTGCAGGATGTTCTCACTTTATAGGTGTTGCACAAACGCAGAATTTAAACGTGAATTGAGAGAAAAATAGCAAGGTAATTTTGCAAGAAGTTCGTGTGTGATTCAAGTGTGCAAACCTGAAGCTACATGAACCAGATATAAGAACCAGCTCCAAGTGTCTGTCTTTTATTCTAGTTCAATTGTAGTAGGTGTTTTCATATTGTACCTTTCAGCTTTATTTAGAGGCAATTGTAATAGGTACTCAGAATTTTCAAGTTAGAGTTAACTTGAAGTTATCGCAACAGTTAGAGCCTGTGTGCCACAAAGGGATTAGAGTTAATCCTAGGTTTACAAAAGAGTTTTTGTAAATGCAGTTTTTGGCTCAGTGATTTTAGTGGAGAATTTGGGAAAATCCTACGGAAAGTAGGTCGTGGTTTTTTCACCTTTTGAGCCAGGTGTTTTCCACGTAAAATACTTGTGTTCTTTACTTTCTGTATTTATTATTCCGCAACAGTAGTAGTTGGAACACATAGAAGAACTAGGTCCTTCTATAATCAGTGCACGTGAAAAATTGGCCACCACACAAATCACCCCCCCCCTCTTGTGTGGTATTGAAGTATAAAACATCAATTGGTATCAGAGCGGGTTATTCTTGAAGAGGCTAACATCTTAGGAAAAGATCAAGATGAGTGCATTACTTGAAAACTGTAAAGAGCAATCCACCACTAGGCCACCACTATTCAATGATCACTATTATTCTTTGTGGAAGGACAGGAGAAGAGATCACTTGCAGATGACTGATGAATGCTTCAAATGTGGTAAAAATAACCACATGATCAAGAAATGTCCTATGTGGAAAGTCAAGTGGAAAAAGGAGAAATTTGAAAGAAGGAACAAAAAGAAGGAACATGTTCATGACAAAAAGAACTACAACAAAAGGCAAACCAAGAAGATGGATGTACCCAAGAAGGAAAGGAGCTTGGCACTCAGAATCACTGAAGGATCTAATCTATAAGAAGACGAAATGGGTATGATCACAAAGGACTTCAAGAAGTGTCTAATGAGAGGAAAGGGTCCTTCAAGAAGTGGAAGCTACAACAAACCAAGGGTTCCTGAAAAACAAACCAATGAGGGGTGTTACAAGTGTGGCAAGACTGATCACCACATCAAAAATTTCCCTTAATGGGAAATTGAATGGAAGAAGGAAAGGTCTGAACAAAGGAACAGGAAGAAGGAACAGGTTCAACCCAAGAAGAACAAAGGATCAACAAAGGCTATGGTTGCTGCCTAGAGAGAGAGCTAAGATGAAGATTCAGAGGATGAAGATGGAGATGAACAATCACTTATGGCAATTGGAGAATCCGATGAGGAATCAGAGGTAAGTATAATTCATCTCAAAGACAAAATTGAATTTTTGTCTAAAGAAAGTCTATCTGAGTTACTTCTGGATTTTATTGATGAATCTGAGGATCTAAACAATGAAAAAAAACAACTGTCTATGGAGTGTGTGATTTTGAAAGCTAAGTGCAAAAATCTGGAACTTAGGGCTAGTGAAAGTGATAGTAAAAATGTTGAGTTGAAGAACCAGGTTCATTAACTTGACACCACTGTCCTAGAGCTAAGATCTGAAAATCTAAAACTGAAATTAGGAACAGGTAAAAAGAAAGCTGATTACACACAACTCACATTAGAAGAAAACCTAGAAAAAATGAAAGACGAGTTGTACAAAAGAGATGAGCAGATAAGAGTCCTTAAGGAGGATCTAAGCAAGGTTAAGCACGATCTAGACAGAACCTGTAAATGGAATAGGTCCTCTGATGCATTTTCATGGCTACATGAACACCATAGTAGCAATAAGAGAGGACTTGGCTACGGGACCCTTGCACCTAAGTGGGATCCCAAAAGCAAGTACCTCTCACTTCCTGAGAATAGAATCTACACACACTATGGTAAGACTGGTCACTATAAAAGTTAATGTAATGCAAAAGAAAAGGCTAGTCAAAAGAATAAAATATTTGTTCAAGGGAAAAGTAGGCTACTAGGATAGGCCAAAAGAATTTGATTCACCTTTTTTCCTATAGAAAGGGACCCAAACTAGTTTGGTTTCCTAAACTAACCCCTGATTTCCTTTTGCGGGTCCAAGTGAAGGGAAGCAGCCAAATATGATACACGGATAGTGGCTGCTCAAAGCATATGACATGTAGCAAGAACCAGTTCCTTTCATTTGAGTACCTCAAAGGAGGTAATGTCTCCTTTGGAAATGGGAAGAAAGGTGAGATCATTGGGGTTGGAAAGGTAGGTAAGACTGATTCTCACTCTATTGAGAATTTCCACTTGATAGATGGCTTAAAATATAGCCTAATCAGTGTGTCACAACTTTGTGACAGAGGTAACTTGGTAGCATTCACCTCTACAAAATGTTTTGTAATAAATCTTATCGCTGACAAGATTGTTTTGTAGGGAAAAAGAGAGAACAATAAACACATCATACATCTGTCCTCACTTTCAGAAAATGAATTAACATGCTTAAGTGTGCTTGACAATGATCCCCTCCTTTGGCATAAGAGACTTGGACATGCAAGTCTGAGTCAACTCAACAAACTAGTCTCCAAGGACTTAGTGATAGGTCGGCCTAACATTAAGTTCAAGGAAGATAAAGTCTGTGAGGCTTGTGCAAGGGGGAAGCAGGTAAGATCTTCTTTCAAAAGCAAAAAAGTAGTAAGTACCCCCAGAACGATGGAACTGGTCCACATGGATCTTTGCGGTCCTATTAGATTTACCTGGACACTGTTTCTGACATCTAAAAATGAAGCATTCGACATGTTCACTTCCTTTGTTAGAAAAACTCAAAAACAACTAGGTAATTAACTTGCATCAATTAGGTCTATCATGGTACTGAATTTGAAAATGCTAAATTTGCTTAATTTTGTGATGTGCATGGCATAGATCATAACTTTTCTGCACTTAGGACTCCACAACAAAATGGTGTAGTTGAAAGAAAGAATAGGACATTGGAATAAATGGCTAGGACTATGCTTCTTTCTAGTAAACTGCCTCGTAGTTTATGGGCAGAAGCTGTGAACACTACATGTTACATCATAAATAGGTGCATGACCATACCTCTTGTTGAGAAGACTCCCTATGAGTTACTTAAAGGGAGAGAGCCAAATATATCCATCTTAGGGCATTTGGATGCAAATGCTTTGTGCACAATAATGACAAAGACTCCCTTGGTAAGTATGATCCTAGAAGTAATGGGGGAGTATTCTTGGGATATTCTTCACATAGTAAAGCTTATAAGATCTATAACAAAAGAACTATGTGTGTAGAAGAAAGTGTACATGTAGTTTTTGATGAAACTAACATTCTTTCTGAGAGACAGGAACATGAAGATGAAGCAATTGTGCTGGTAAGAAATTTAAATGAAATCACAACCTAGACTGAAGCTGCACCAGAAGAAGGAACATGTGATGGAACAGAATCTACTCAGGGCAACCCGACAGGGGGAACTGAAAAAGGAGGAACTGAATCTCAAACCACAATGGAACCTGTCCATAAACCTGTTCCACATCAACAAAGCATTGAAAGAACATCAAGGGGAAATCAGTTGGTTTTGAAATCTTACAAGTATCAAAGTTCTCATTCCATTGAGAATATAATCATTGACCCAACCTCTGAAATCAAAACTAGATCTTTATTAAAGAATCTTTGTGCTTTTGATGCTTTCTTGTATCCTATTCAACCTAGAAATGTTGCTAAGGCTTTGCAGGATGCAGACTGGATAAATGCAATGTAATATGAACTCAACCAATTTGAAAGGAGTCGAGTTTGGCATCTAGTACCAAGACCCAAGGACATAACAGTAATTGGCACAAAATGGGTCTTCAGAAACAAAAGCCTTAAGTAGAGATCACTTTGAGAGGAACAAGTTGGAATTAGGGATGATTAAGATCATCTAAAAGGACAAGTTCAAAGTTAAACGAAAAAAAATGAAAAAATTTATTTGAGAAAAAACATTTGGTTAGAAAGTCTGTAAATTTTGTATATAATTAGATTAATCTTGCTTAGTCTCATACTTTCAACATTATACTCCTGTTCCATGTGCTAAAATGACTCATTAATATCTAATGATATTTTCTCTATTTTGGCAAATTTAGACTTACACAAGAGAATTTTCAGTGAAGAACCTGGTTCATCAAGATAAATAGGTATGTTTTCTACACTCTGCATAATTTGAGATAATTATATTTGGATCATGAGCAGAGTCCTACCTAATTCCAAACTCCTTTTGGACTTATCCATTACAAGTGAACCAGTTCTGTTCAAAAGAGTCTCAACCGAATTAAAGTACCTAGATTCTAGGGATACACTCCAACGTATCTTCAAAACTGAATTTCAGTTTGATTAGACTTCTAAGAGTCTGAAAAGCTGTAGTTACCCCATCAATTATTCCTTTGTATATTTATCAGCTTTAGTGTATTCCTTACTTCATCTCTTTCAAGCCGTCAAAAACTTTCATTCTTCTTCCATCTTCCAAACACAATCTAATTCTCTTCTCTTTCATACCCTAGCCCAGATATGTCGAACACCTCTGAAAATCCTTCATCACCACCATAGAAAACCACTTCCACGCCTTCTACCACTCCTTCAACCATACCAATCTCTAAGAAAAATAGAGTAAAGATGATGGCTCGTAAGATTGTCGTTGAAGGAGAATAGATCAAGAAAGTAAACAAGCAATTGAAAGCAGGTAGGGAGAAGAATCCCAGAAATCTGAAGATTCATTTAAGTCTGCTACTAAGGGGGAAGAAAGTAGGTATTCCAAAACTGAACATGTATCTTCTGATTCTAAGGTTACTCCTGAGACAATTTCTGAAGTTGCTGCAAATTTGGAGAATAGATTTGTACTGGTAGGATCTATAGCAGGTGTTGAGACTACAGAATCTGGAGAAGTTAGTGGTAAAAATAAAAAGGGAAAAGAAAAAGAGAGCAAGGGTGCTAGGAGTACTATGAGGGGAAATGGTACAAAAGTGGCTGATTCTTCACCCACTTATGTTGGTCTAACAAAAGAAACAGGGGCAATGGTTGTTTGGGGAGAGGAATTTACTGAAATAGAATAGAGTGTGAGCAAAACAAGGGGAAGTGGGTCTGGTGAAGCTCCTGAGGGGTTGGTTCAACTTGGAAAAAATATAGATGAACCTGTTCCATCTGAACAGGAAACCTTCCGGACCTACTGATAGGGTTATCAATGGCACCAAAACTCATGTCATTCCCTATGGATTCATTCTCACAATTGTACTTGCACATTTCAAGGTACCTATGAAGAAGTGGGATATTAGTACAAGCAAGGATCATTTTGGGGTTAATACTCTGCTTGCTTGCGATTATGAAGTCCATGCCACTCCTAAAGAACCTGGTTCACCCAAGAAGGTACTGGTGAAGAGCAAGGTCAGAGCCATGGGGCTAGAAAATGGGGCTAAGGATGATGATATTGAGAGGCTGAAGAAGAGCTTGGCAAAGGTGGAGACTGAGAGAGATGCTCTCAGAACTGAGCTGTCAAGAGAAAAGGAGAAGAATAATGGCATTCTTCAAGATATGTTGAAACTCCTCCAGCCAAAAACCAAGCACCTGGACCTTCCCAGCCTTAAGCCTCCTAGCATAATGTAGATTAATCAGTGACCCAGTTCGGGACTTTTTGTTTCTTTTGCTCATGTTTCCAGTATTTTTATTTCTTCTTATGGTTTATGGTAGAATCTTATCAATCATCAATGAAATTCACTGTCTTTTGCTCTAACTGTTTGTTTATATTTCTTTGATGGTTAAAATTCTTAGCTTGATCTATGATGATTAATCCATGATTGCATTTGAAGTAGCCCCAGTGGCCATGAGTAAGCTTTAAAATATGGTTATCTCACATTTTTATGCAGCTTTTCGATGATGCCAAAATGGGGAAAATAATTAGGTTGTGCTTTAAACAAGTGTTGTTTAGCTTTGAACAAGTGATGTTTATAACCTAATATACCTGGTCCTTGATGATAAGTGATAAAAAGGAAAAATGTTTCTAACATTGTGTTGGTGTTGAGCTGAGTTGAAGCAAGGCCTAAGCTTATAAAAAGCACAAAGTTTGTCATCATTAAAAAAGGGGAATTTGTTGGCCCAAGTAAAGGCTAGTTTTGAAGGCTGACAGAGGAACTCAGGCATGAACCAGGTCCATCCTCCAGGTCCATCCCTTGTGTGCATAGAAATGGGCAGATTCGAGCACGTGGGATGCACGTGAAGGAGATAAGCTTAAATTGGTGTATTTGATATATCCTGATCGAAAAGGTTGCATAATTGATAAGGAGAAGGACTCCTTAATCAAAGAGAACACTATCCAAGATAGGGAAGGAGTTAGAAGTTGAAATCAACTAGCATTAGAACTCTAGTTATTTCTTCATCTACTAACTCTATAAATTGCAGGATGTTCTCACTTTATAGGTGTTGCACAAACGCAGAAGTTAAACGTGAATTGAGAGCAAAATAGCAAGGTAATTTTGCAAGCAGTTCGTGTGTGATTCAAGTGTGCAAACCTGAAGCTACATGAACCAGATAGAAGTACCAGCTCTAAGTGTCTGTCTTTTATTCTAGTTCAATTGTAGTAGGTGTTTCATATTGTACCTTTCAGCTTTATTTAGAGAAAATTGTAATAGGTACTCAGAGTTTTCAAGTTAGAGTTAATTTGAAGTTGTCGCAACAGTTAGAGGTTGTGTGCCACAAAGGGATTAGAGTTAATCCTAGGTTTACAAAAGAGTTTTTGTAAATGCAGTTTTTGGCTCAGTGATTTTAGTGGAGAGTTTGGGAAAATCCTATTGGAAAGTAGGTCGTTGGTTTTTCACCTTTTGAGCCAGGTGTTTTCCACGTAAAATACTTGTGTTCTTTACTTTCTGTATTTATTATTCCGCGACAGTAGTAGTTGGAACACATAGAAGAACCAGGTCCTTCTATAATCAGTGCACGTGAAAAGTTGGACACTACACAAATCAACCCCCTCTTGTGTGGTATTGAAGTATAAAACATCACTACCTCCTTTCCAGATCCCCTGCACCTTTTTCTACAGTGAATTTCTCCACTGATGGCTTCTCACTCGTGGGTGGGAGAGTATCTAGGGGTGCATCATCTATAGAAGACACCAAAACATCTAATTTGGAAGGAGGGTGTTGTACCTGGTCAGTAGTGACTGACACCGATTCCTCCTGAACCACAGATTCCTTGGCTACAGTGTCACCATGTGTAGAAACATCAGGCACTTTATTGATAAATTTTCTTAGAGTGGCTTTGACCTTTGTTGATTAGAGGTATTTTTCGCAGGAAACTCAAGTGCATGGGTGGTTGTTTTTAGAGAAGGGGATACAGTGGAGGTGGGAGTGATAGGAACAACATGAACAGTATGTTACACCCCATATTTTCATCCGTGAAAGTACGCCATAAATAAATTGATGAAAGCTCGGAAATGAGATGTTCCATCTCGTATTTTTGTACGTTAAAATTTCGTCGTAAGTTAATCCACATAAGCTCGGGAATGAGATTATTTTGAGATTATAAGTATTATGCTATTTAAAACAAGGGATAAGTAAATTCGTGAAGGTAAAAAGGTAAGCAAATCGAAGAAAATGAGTTTCGTCGAAAGTTGTCATTTTGAGAAAAAAAAATGATCCGAGCTATAATACCCGATATTTATGGACTAGTACGATACAAGATACCACATGATCATGATAGTAAGGTGTATAAAGTATGTTAAAAGTGAGTAGTATTTTAAGTAATTTGAGATTATTTCTAATTATGTGGTTATTGGGTAATGGAAGGTTACCTAGTTAATTAAGGAATTGATTGGGTAATTAATAATATTTGGGGGAAGATTAGCTAAGTAATTAGGATAGTTTGATTAGCCTAATCCCCCCCCCCCCCGCCCCAAACGTGGCAGCAACATAATGAGTCATTAAGTGAATCTTAGATCACTTTGCTAGGTGGCACTTTGGAAAAGATTCTTGGCTAAGCCATAAAAAGCTCTAAAATTCACAAAATATATGGAAAGGGCAACGTGCTTTAGCAAAAGCCATAGAAGAATTCTCAAATTTAATAAGTTACATAAGATTAGGATTAATTCACCAGAGAGCTACGAGAATTCTTGGATTAGCAAAGGAATCCATACGAAATTATACTGCATAATAGTAACGGGATTTTGAGATTCTAAGGGAGTACGGTGCAATCTTTCTCAAGAATATCATATAGATCTTTCCCTACTTCGATCCGCCGTCACGTGTTGTCGCAATTGGCGTGTGTTAGAGGGATTGTCAAGAGAATCGACTCAGGTATGTTAAGGTTATCCATTCTTTCTTTTGGCATGATCCATACGGTACAAATAAAACGAGCAAATGCACAACTTCCATAAATGGCTCTATTCATAGAAATGCTAGAGATGCTTATGTTCTTGATTCCTCATGTGTTCTACTATTATATCATATGTTCATGGGTTTCAGAAAATACGTAAGTAGATAAATTTTATTTCTTGATATTAATCAGAGGCATAATGGTCTTATGATGTTTCGAGAGATTATTGGCGTACTTCTCATGCATTGCATTTATTTATACATGTACATTGACCCATGACTAGATGGTGTTATATATGTGTATATATGTATGTAATATGTATATGAGATATGGAAAAAGGTTACGGCGTTGTATACGCACGACCACTTGATCAGCTGGTATACATTGATGATTTGCCCACAGTGGCCGAGATGATATAATGGGATGCCCTTAGAGGCTTGTTGATATTATGAATGCATATACCTATGCATGTTATGACATTTATATGTATATGTATGACATTATATTATTAAATGATTCACAGAGCTATTCAGATATACATGTTGAGTCTTTTACTCCATGTTTCTCTCAGGTCTATTGTTTACTGATTTTCATTCCTTACATACTCGGTACGTTATTTGTACTGACGTCTCTTTTGCCTGGCGACGCTGTGTTTCATGCCCGCACGTCCTGATAGACAGGTCGAGAGTCCTCCAAGTAGACTATCAGCTCAGGAGAAGATTTTGGTGTGTTCCAGTTGCTCTGGAGTTGCTTATTTGGTCAGTGTGATTTGGACGTGCATTGTTTAGTATGGCGGTCCCTGACCCGACCTTTATGATACGTATGTACTGTTAGAGGCTTTTAGACATATGTCATGTATGTTAAAGATGGTATGGACTTATCGGCCTATATTCGGTGTACGAGTGATCATTTGGATCTTATAGGCCCGTATGTCTTATGTATAAGTTGGTATTATGTGTTTTATTCTAGTTATTCCACGGTAGCCTTTCCGTCTCATTTACCTATGATAGCATGACACGAAAAGATACGTTATGTTGGTACTCGGTTGAGTAAGGTACTGGGTGCCTGTCCGGCCCATCGGTTTGGGTCGTGACAAAAGTGGTATTAGAGCAATTCTGTCCTAGGGAGTCTACAAGCCGTTTCTAGTATAGTCTTGTTTATAGGTGTGTCGTGCACCACACTTATAAGCAGGAGGCTACAGGTATCTAAGACTGTCACTCTTTCTTCTTACTCTAGATCGTGTGGTAGAGCTTAGTTGTAAGAACTCAATTTCCTAAACCGTATATTATTCATAATACGATGATGCCTACATCTAGAAAGATGGTTGGTAAGGGATTGAATGCGGCTATGGAAGAGTTAGTCAAAGGAACTCGATTTTTCATGATGCTTATGATGATCAAATGTAAGGTCTTCAGTAGATCATGTGATTACTAAGGACGTGTAAGCCTTTATAAGGAGCCTTAAGGCAGGAATATCTATCCACTCCTATGGTGATAGACAATGGGAGATTCAAAAGATAGATACAAGTTTCAACAAGTAAAAGAAGCAAGATGAAGAAGGGTACAAGGCGTCAGTTTATGAAGATTATCTGTATTTACAATTCAGGCAGAGGAATATAAGTCTTTTGAGTTACCTTCAACAATAACAGTGGTATGTACAATTGGTCACACCCATATCAGTTATGCTCTATGGGAGACAAATAGTTTAAGAGAAGGACGGGATATCAGGATCCGGCTGGGGTTAGAGTAACCCAAAATGGTGAATAGATGGTTTGTGTTAGTTGACATTTCCGAAGGATATTGCAAATGGGCTAATAGATCTCCTTGTGAGACATCCAGATGGTGCACTCTAGAATAGTATAACTAGATATGAATACTAGAATGTTCAATAAAAAAAAAAAAATTCAAAGATAGGCACTGGAAGCCTAGAAGGGATAAATATCCTTAGCATGGCTCCCGTCCCTAGTAGAACGAGAATGTTAAAGCAACCCGAAGAGATAGGGGATGGAGTAAGGGGAGCTAAAAGCAAAAAAATGTCTTGTTGAAGTTTACAGAATAAGGTGATAGACAGAATTATTAGCAGGGGAACAAGAAGAGAGTTCATAAAGTATTATGAGTAAGATGTGATCCATGGATAATGACGGTAGATAAAAAACATGACAGTATTACAGATTCTATAGTCAAGGGAAGGAAAATACGAAAGGTGACATGCCTTGAGACAAGAAAAGAGTATAGGCCATAAAGTCATATCCTCATTTCGAGAAATAAGTTTTTGACTCTAACATGATTACCAGGAGGAAAAAGTTAGATCCCAGAATAATAGAAATCTGTATGGACTCCAGAACAAGATAGGGACTGAATGATTGAATGCTGGTCGATATCATGAGAATTTCCATTTTCATTCCATCGATAATAGAATGGACAACAGAAGAAGATTCATGAGAAATTCAAATAATGGTCATTCAGGAAGACGATTCCCTAAAGCAAGCAATGTGAGAAAAGTTCAGCTTAAGTGACGGTATGTGCCAATTATACTAAGTGTCACCCTCACGAGTAAGGAAATTTTTATCCTTGGTATAGAAGGATTACCATGAGGCGAGTAAGGGTCATCGATGATGTGAAAAGACGCCAAATATAAAGAGGTAAACATCTATATGTAGAGCATCGCAACACTAAATCTTAGTACTCCCCTAAAGGGGGGAATATGGAGTGATGTGGCATTAGGTTAGAATTAAGTGATTCTAGTAATTATGGAATAGTAAAGGAAGAATACGATAAAGGTGAGAAAGGAATGAGATTGCACTTATTTGAATCCTATAGATATGCTACAATTCTAGAACATTATGCCAAAATGATTTAAAGGAGAGGAAGTACGGGTTCCTGACCGGGATGTTATTGATAAATAGAGAGCCAGTGCAAGAGGTAAGTTAAGGCAACGAAAATAACCCAAGAAAGATTACGTGGAATATTAATATGAGAATGGGCCAACAAGTAGTTAGTAGTTGGTTCAATAAGAGCCTATTTAATGGCTAGACAAGAGACACAGACAAATCAACAGATCTTGCAAGATAAACATAGAAAAATCCAATACAGTGAATTCGGCTCCGCAGTTATGACATTGTAATACTTGAGAAATATTCAGATAGGAGTCGGGGTAGTTAAAGGTACTGTATGAGTGTTACGTAAATAAAAGAGAGTGCCACTAGGAGGACAGTCAAAATATCAGTTCAAAAGCAACCCTACAAGCACATGAGTATGGAGGTAAATAACTAAGGATAAATGTAGGTGAGTACGAACATCAAAAATTCTATCGGGAATATGATGTAATAAGACCGCAACTTTACAAGAGTCAGAGGATCATCCTTAAATACTACAAAGAAAGACTAGCTGAGGAAGTAAGGAAGAAGGCTTCAACCTAAGCTTAGTGACCTAAGGAGGAAATGGTCTTATAACAACAGTCTCACAACAACATTGTATGCACTCCATAAGAAAATGACACCTACCGTGGCTAATGAACAAGAAGTAAAATCAGAAGTAATATTTAAGATCATATGAGTGGTATGGAATTCCAACGTGTGTGGGAACTAAGATAAGCTAAGTATGCACGCAACAAGGGGGAAGAAAAACCCGAAAAAGTAATAGCTTGCATTTAAAACTGAGAAGGAACAAAAAGAATTATTCGATTAATGACCCAGAGTACGTTATGAACGCACTTAAGAGTTCAGATGTTTTATACATGCAGCATATATGTTGATAATTATATAGACATAGAAGACTCCGGTATAAGTTAAAAGAAAGAATTGAGCCCATGGCATAAACAAAGGATTGAGTTGTTAGAAGATTGTATCATAAACATTCCATAACGCCTAGGAAAGGCTAAAGTAATAACTGATACCAGGAGCCGCATATCGGAAGATAGCTTAAGCCTACATAAAGGTTGATCATAATGAAGAGGAAACTAAAGAATTACACCAACCAAGTAAATCAGGAGTCTGATTATTGGACCCAGAAAATTATGGGAATCGTGATTGAGAGCATTGCAGAATCACTCTTAATATCGGAGGTACAAGAGAGAAAGTACAACAACCATATTCTATAACGGCCATACGATGAAACCAGTTAGAAAAGTACTAGCCTCATAAGAAGTCAGTACGAAGCTCCCACCGAATTGTGTATGCACCAGAGGTGCAAGTATTATAACAGAGCTTCAAGTTATGGAGTGAATTATACCCTTGTGGAAGGGAGGTCATGAAAAAAATAGAAGATACGATGCAAGATTTTAAGGTAGTAAGGTAAAGGTGAAAAACATACGAAATACTCAAATGTAGAAAGTTGTGAATAGTCCATACTTCGGATAAAAGGCTAGAAGCACGGGGATTCAGTATCCAGCAATAATAGTGTCATCGTCAGTGGCATATCTTTCAACCTATGATTTCTACGTATCGAGAGGCCTAGTTAAGAGAGTAAAGAAGATTTAGAAACGATGTGATGTTTCGCTTGACGTTCCAGAATAACATAAGGAAATCTATGGTGCAAGTAAGTTGAAGGGAGGTTGCGAGTAGTATAAATGGATATGTATAGGTCCTAAGCTAAAGTATGGTAGAGCGATAAGGTTTTAGAAAGATAGGAGTAAGGATAAGAAAAGGCAAGTAAGAAGGTGATGAGAATGGATAAGCCCATGAAAATAAAAGAGCTGATGGCTTCTCTAAGTTATAGAAAGCTCGGGATAGGTTGAATAAACGCAAATGATTCTAAGACTAGCAGCATTTAAAAGAGATGGAGTGCTGCCTTGGGAATAGAATAAGGGTGTAATTGTGATAAATGAAGGATGGCGTTTGGGCCTTCTATTGAGTAATGATTTCATGAAGTGTACATGATTAAAATACCCACGTAAGGTAAACCACATTGGGATGTTATGAAAAACGGTTATGGAAGTATAGCATTGTATCACCCCAAGTGGATCAGGAAAATCACTTCAAATGTTCCACGATGCAACGTGCACCCTAGTGATTATGTAAGCGGTTTCAAGTTATCAGTGGTAGATGGTAGATCAATATTGAGGTGAATCAACAATGGATGGACAAAAGTCACAAAGTATGTGGTGAGATTAGACGTCATTCTTAAGATGAACAGTATGAGAAAGTATTAAAGGACTTAAATTTATATATATGGGATAAGCAACAAAAGTAACCTGAAGTTTGGTAGCAGACCTCAGTAACGATAAACCGAAGTAAGATTTATGATACGATATGACCTACCTAGATGCAGTAAAATCATGTGGATGGATAGACAGGTCTATGAAATAATATAAAGCAATATTAGTAAGTTCGACAAAGTACCGAGCAAAGAACTTCAATATGCTTATAGATGCCCAGAGGGACATCTTATCAAGCTCTATGTATGATCACAAAGTGAGGCCTAAAAATTTGCTAAAAGCTGGAGGAAAAAGAAGAGAAGATCGCATAGGCGTACTTACAAGGTTAGAGTCGTACATGCTGCATGATAGAAGGTAGAAACAGTTACAAGATTGGAAGGATTCCGACTACAAGTCGTGGTGTGAGAAAGAGGCCTAAATGGGGAAATGCCTTGGCCTTTGGGATTCATCCACAGAACAGTTTCCTAGATGGCAAGAGGAGTACTAAAGTATTCACAAGAGCTATGGTTTATGAGAATGATAAATGCATCAGTCAACATTCGAGGACGAATGTTCCAAAGGGAGGAATGATGTTACATCCCATATTTTCGTACGTGAAAGTACGCCATAAATAAATTAATGAAAGCTCGGAAATGAGATTTACATCCCGTATTTTTGTACGTTAAAATTTCGTCGTAAGCTCGGGAATGAGATTATTTTGAGATTATAAGTATTATGATATTTCAAACAAAGGATAAGTAAATTCTTGAAGTGAAAGGTAAGCAAATCGAAGAAAATGAGTTTCGTCAAAAGTTATCATTTTGAGAAAAAATTACGATCCGAGCTATAGTACCCTGTATTTATGGACTAGTACCATACAAGGTACCACATGACCATGATAGTAAGGTGTATAAAGTGTGTTAAAAGTGAGTAGTATTTTAAGTAATTTAAGATAATTTCTAGTTATGTGGATTATTGGGTAATGGAAGATTACCTAGTTAATTAAGGAATTGATTGGGTATTTAATAANTAATATATGGGGGAAGATTAGCTAAATAATTAGGACATTTTGATTAGCCTAATCCCCCCCCCCCCCCCAAAACATGACATCAACATAATGAGTCATTAAGTGACTCTTAGATCACTTTGCTAGGTGGCACTTTGGAAAGGATACCATAAGAGAAAGGGCAACGTGCTTTAGCAAAAGCCATAGAAGAATTCTCAAATTCAATAAGTCACATAAGATTAGGATTAATTCACTAGAGAGCCACGAGAATTCTTGGATTAGAAAAGGAATCCATACAAAATTATACTACGTAATAGCAACGGGATTTTGCGATTCTAAGAGAGTACGGTGCAATCCTTCTCAAGAATATCATACAGATCTTTCCCTACTTCGATCTGCCGTCACATGTTGTCACAATTGACGTGTGTTAGAGGGATTGTCAAGAGAATCGACTCAGGTATGTTAAGGGTATTCCTTCTTTCTTTTGGCACGATCTATACGGTACAAATAAAATGAGCAAATGCACAACTTCCATAAATGTCTCTACTCATAGAAAGGCTAGAGATGCTTATGTTCTTGATTCCCCATGTGTCCTATTATTCTATCATCTGTTCATGGGTCTCATAAAATACGTAAGTTGATAAAGTTTATTTCTTGATATTAATCAGAGGCATAATGGTCTTATGATGTTTCGAGAGATTTTATTGACGTACTTCTCATGCATTGCATTCATTTATACATATAAATTTACCCATGACTAGATGGTGTTATAAACGCTTATATATGTATGTAATATGTATATGGGATATGGGAAAAGGTTACGGCGTTAGATACGCACCACCACCTGATCAGCTGATATACATTGATGATTTGCCCACGGTGGCTGAAATGATATAATGAGATGTCCTCAGAGGCTTGATGATGTTATGAACGCATATACCCATGCATGGTATGCCATTTATATGCATATGCATGACATTTTAATATTAAATAATTCACAAAGCTATTCAGATATACATGTTGAGTCTTTTACTCCATGTTTCTCTCATGTCTATTGTTTACTGATTTTCATTCCTTACATACTCGGTACGTTATTTGTACTGACGTCCCTTTTGCCTGGGGACACTGCGTTTCATGCCCGCAGGTCCCGATAGACAGATTGAGAGTCCTCCAAGTAGACTATCAGCTCAGCAGAAGATGTTGGTGTGCTCCATTTTGCTCTGGAGTTGCTTATTTGTTCAGTATGATTTGTACGTGCATCGTTTAGTATGGCGGGCCCTGACCCGACCTTTATGATACTTATGTACTGTTGGAGGCTACTAGACATGTGTCATGTACGTAAAAGATGGTATGGACTTATCGGCCTATATTCAGTGTATGAGTGATCAATTGGATCTTATAGTCCCGTATGTCTTATGTATAAGTTGGTATTATGTGTTTTATTCTAGTTATTCCACGATAGCCTTTCCGTCTCATTTAACTATAGCATGATACAAAAAGATACGTTATGTTGGTACTCGGTTGAGTAAGGTACCGGTTGCCCGTCGCAGCCCCTCGGTTTGGGTCGTGACACAATAGGAACAAGGGATGATGATGTAGGTATAATAGAGAATATCAGCGATGAAAGAACATGTGTGAGTGTGGGTTCTCTTGATGGCTTTGAATTTTTCTTCAATTTAGGCTTCATGATTTTGGGTTTTGCTTCAGCCTTGGTTGATGATTTAGCTTTAGAGGGTGTTTGACTAACTTTAGGCATGGTGATCAGATGGGAGACTCGAAGAAGAGAAAGAGAGAATTAGTTCTTGATAACTGCTTTTGATTCTTGCTTAGGGTTTGAGAGAAACAGTAAAGTTTGAGAAGCTGATCATAAGAGCCTTTTAAAGGCATTACTCCTGATTTGACTAGAAGAGAGAAGGTGACAGAATTTGAGCTCTAACAAGATTCTTATAACTGTTACTTTGACTGTTAGGATTTCGGAAGTAATTGATCTCTAATTGCACTAAGATTCCCACTTATTTTTTGACTAGAAGACGATTAGAAGTGATGCCAACAGAATTAGAAGTCTGAGTGTAGCAATAATTTTAGGATATAAAGTCCTAGTGACTTAAGAGAGCGTGGCACGTACCTGAGTTAAAGAACCAACTCCTTAGAAACTCCTTATTTGTTTATGCAATAAAGCTTCAACGCTTAATATTAGTATCATGCAACATAGTTATCAGCCAGATTTTTAAAGCAAGTGTGTGAGCTTAATACAAGCACAAAGCTGAATCAAACACATTGTACTTAATTATCTACATCTTATTATGCCTTTTCTAACAAATCACTGGGATTCAAATTAGTGGGAAGAGTTGATTAGACCTATTTCTAGTCTATTCCTTTTAAAGTGATCCCTACTTAGAGCTTTAATTAAAATATCAACAATTTGATCTTCAGTTTTACAAAAGTTAATTAAGATATTCCCCTTTTCAACATTGTCTTTGAGAAAGTGATATCCAATGTCAATGTGCTTGGTTCTCTTGTGATGACATGGATTTTTAACAATGTTTATGGCTCTGGTGTTATCACAGAAAATGGGAACACAATCAACAAATATACCTTAGTCCCTTAGTTGTTGTCTTATCCATAGAAACTGAACACATCAAGATGTTGCTGCCACATATTCAACCTCAGTTGTAGATAAGGCCACTGAGTTTTTCTTCTTGGTTCCCCAAGACACCAGACAAGAACCTAGAAAATGAGTTATTCCTGAAGTTCTTTTCCTGTCAACATGAAAACCTGCATAGTCAGCATCAACATAACTAACTAGATCAAAGCTATACCCTCTGGGATACCATATACAGAGTGCAAGGGTTCCCTTGAGATATCTTAGTATCCTTTTGACAACTTTCAGGTGAGATTCCTTGGGATTTGCCTGAAATTTTTCACATAAACCCACACTAAACACTACATCAGGCCTATTTGTTATGAGGTAAAATAGTGAACCAAGTATTCCTCTATTTGTTTATGTTTCATACTTTTCCCTTCTTTATCAAGGTCCAACTTTGTTGCAGCTGCAATGGGTGTGTAATGGACTTAGAGGAATCCATGTTGAACTTCTTTAGTAGTTCTTTGATATATTTCTGCTGATGTATCATGGTTCCAGTAGGTATTTGCTTATTTTGCAGTCCTATAAACAAGTTCAATTCACCCATTATGCTAATTTCAAACTCATTTTCCATCATCTCAGCAAATTCCTTGCACATTGCTTCATTGGTAGACCAAAGATTATCTCATCCACATACACTTGCATAGTAGAATATTCTTCCCTATGCTCCTTAGAAATAAAGTGTTGTCCACCTTTCCTCTTACAAATTTGTAGGCTAAGAGGAATTTTGAGAGCCTTTCATACCAAACTCTTGGATCCTATTTCAGTCCATTAAGAGATTTATCCAGTTTGAACACGTAGTCAGGAAATTCTTCACTTTCAACTCCAGGAGGTTGTTTGACAAATACTTCCTCCTTCAGGTAACCACTCAAAAAGGCACTCTTATCATCCATTTGGTATAAACTGAACTTTATGTGGGAAGCGAAGGCTATCAGCATTCTTATAGCCTCCATTCTAGATACAATTGCAAATGTCTCATCATAGTCAATGCCCTCTTCTTGATTCTATCCCTGAACTACTAGTCTGGTCTTGTTCCTTGTGATATTTCCTTGTTCATCCAACTTGTTTCTGAACACCCATCTGGTACCTATGACAGTTCTATTCTTGGGTTTCTGTACCAGGTGCCAAACCTTGCTTTTCTCAAACTAATTTAGCTCCTCTTGCATGGCTATGATCCAGTTTAGATCCTTTAGAGCTTCTTTGATGGTCTTAGGTTCAACTTGTAAGAGGAATGCTGTGAGTGCACATAGATTTCTTAGAGAAGACCTGGTTTGCACCCCTGCATTTGGATCATAGATGATATTCTCAAGAGGATGTGAGATTTGATGCTTCCATTGTCTGATATGTATACCTAGAGAAGATTCACCGGAAGAGTGACCCAAAAGAGCAGGTTCAGTAGGTGTTGCTTCATTAGTATGGTCAGCGGTTAGAGTAGTTATTTCTTATTATTATTCCTCATGATCATTGTCAATTTCCTTGTGGTTTTCAGATCCATCTTCATCAGATTCCTTTTTATCTCCATCAAATCCTATGTCATATTCTTCATCCTGCAGACCTTTCTCAGCAAAATTTTTAGATTCATAAAAAATAACATGAATATTTTCTTCTACACACATAGTTCTTTTATTAAAAACCTTATAGGTTTTACTATGTGGAGAGTAACACAAGAAAATTCCCTCATCACTTCTGTCATCAAACTTACCTAGAGTTTCTTTCCCATAATTATGCACAAAATATTTGCACCCAAAGGCTCTCAGGTGAGTGATGTCGAGTTTTCTTCCTCGAAGTAACTCATAGGGAGTTTTCTCAAGAATGGGTCTGACCATGCATCTATTTAGCAGGAAGCAAGCAGTATTGATTGCCTCAGCCTAGAAATTCTTAGGCAGTCCACTGACAATCAACATTGTCCTCCCCATGCCTTCTAAAGATCTATTATTTCTTTCTACAACCCCATTTTGTTGTGGAGTTCTAAGTGCAGAGAAATTATGGTTAATGCCATGTGAGACACATAATTCAAGGAATTTTGAATTTTCAAATTTAGTTCCATGGTCAGTTCTTATACTTAAAACATTACATTCTAGCTTTTGTTGAATCATTCTGACAAATACACATAAAACATCAAATGTTTCATCTTTGGATCCCAAAAACAAAGTCCAGGTATACCTGGAGAAGTCATCAACAATCACAAACACATACCTCTTACCTCCTCTGCTCCTTATTCTCATTGGTCCGCATAGGTATATGTGAAAGAGTTCCAGAGGTTTAGAAGTGCTTACAAACTTTTTAGATTTAAAGGATGACCTAACATGTTTTCCTCTAACACATGCATCACATACCTTGTCATGGGTGAACTCAACTTTAAGTATCCCAAGGACCAAGTCCTTTGCTGCCAACTTGTTGAGTTGAGAGAGACTGGCATGTCCCAGTCTTCTATGCCATAGTAGTGGATCATCTTCCACTACACTCAAGCATGTGTGCTCACTCTGGGGAAGTTTCATAATCGATATCTTGTAGACATGGTTATGTCTCTTACCCTTTAACATAATTTCATTAGTATCAAGCTTAGTGACAGTGCAAATTTTGGAATTGAATTTTACCTTATTTCCTTTGTCGCACATTTGAGAGATGCTAAGAAAATTGTGTTTAAGACAAACCACATAATACACATCTTCTATAACATGAGAGGGTGACTTGACAACCTTGAAAATACCTGCTATCTGGCCTTTTTCCCATTTCCAAATGACACACTCCCTTCTTGGAAGGCTGTCAGTGAGAGGAAAATTTTCTTTTCTCCAGTCATATGTCTTGAACCTCCATTGTCTAGATACCAGTTCTGATTGTTTTTTCTCACCTTAGCCCACACCAAAATTTATAAGTTAGTTTTGGGATCCCAGATAATCTTGGGTCCCTTTTTTGGAATTGCCTAGAATGGGAGAGGATTAGAAGCTATTTTCTTGTTAACCTTAATCCACTTAGTATGGACATGAGGATTACCCTTTGGCTTCTCTTCCAAGTCAGATATACTTACCTGATTTGCTTCATCTTCGGTTTTTGAATGACTCATGGCCATCATTCATATCACTCCGTCCTCTATTTTGGATTCTTCAATCGCCATCAAATACACTTTGATGTTTTCATTTCCAACGTTAGTTTCCAAGTTCCTCCATATATCATGAGCAGAGATGTAAGAGGACACTTTGAGGAGAGTGTTTCTAGACATGCTTTTATAGAGAAAGTCCTTTGCTTTAGCATTTTTTGAATAGCTGACGATCTTCTTCATCGTATTCCTCTTTTTTTTTGTTGCACTTATTGCCTTCACTGTCAAATTTGGTCGGGAGAATTGGTTCATGACTGACAATCACCCATTGGTCAAAGTGAGTAGCCTGAAGAAATGTTTTCATATGTAGTTTCCATTCATCATAGTGGTGTTCATCAAACAAAAGAGGTCATTCAATGTGTATTCCAAGTTGTCTAGGGGTTCTGTCTTCACAACTTGGTGTTCATCAATCACCGCATAGAGACTTATGGCCCCATCCTCCTTTTCTTCCTCTTGATCACTTCCATTGTCCTCATATGCTTCCAAGAATGCATGCTTCATTGCTTCAGTAAATCTTTTGCCTAAGATTTTTCCTTTGTTGGAACCCTTCTCTCATCTTCTCGCGTTTCTCTTTTTCAGCTCGTTCTTTCCTCTGCTCAATTTTCCACATTGGGTAGTCCTTGACCATGTGATCTAGCTTGCCATGCTCGTAGCACCTATCATAATTAGCTTTGTCGATCTGCTTGGGCTTACTACTGGTCTCTCTCTTAGATGCACTTTTGAAATTCTTCATGAACCTCTTGAACTTGGCAAACGTTGCTAGATTAGGATCATCATAGTCAGATTTATCATCCTCAGATGCTTTAAGAACCAAGGCCTCATACTTCTTTGGTTCTTCCTTGTGCAGTTCTATCTTTCTCATTTCATGAGTTTTTAAGTTTCCAACTAACTCATCAAGTGAGATTTTGTCCAATTCCCTGGCTTCCTGGATTGCAGTGACTTTTGATTACCATGAAGCTGGAAGGATTATTAGAACTTTGCTAACTAACTCTTCTAAGGTAAACACTTTTCCAAGTGATTTCAGTTCATTGGTTATTAAAGTGAACCTACTCATCATATCCTGGATGGGCTCAGACTCCTTCATGGAGAAAAGCTCATAGTTTCTCATGAGTGGCTCAATCCTTGATCTCTATACTTTGTTTATTCCTTCATGAGTAGTTTGGAGTGCATCCCATATCTGCTTCGCATTAGAGCACATATAAATTCTATTGTACTCATCAGGACCAAGTCCACTGATAAGGATTTTCTTAGCCTTTGCATTCTTCTCCATCATTATGAAATTTGCTGCCACAAATTTGGAGGGGTCCTTAGGAACTATTTCATTTTGTACATTTTGTTTAGTAGGAATCGTAGAACCTTGGTTCACTATGGTCCATATTTCATAGTCTTCAGCTGTTAGAAAGTCTTCCATTCTTGCTTTCCTCCAACTGTAATATTTTCCATTGAACATGGATGGCCTGATAGTTGATTGTCCTTCATTAATTTTGGGTGGAGCACTCATCTTGCTTCTGAGATCTCTTAAGGTACTAGTCGTGTAAATGAGAGAACCTGCTCTGATACCAATTGTTCGTTTGGGTGCCCGTATGGATTACTAAAGAACATGGTTCTTTACCATGTTCCTTAAGCGTAAAGTAAACAAATAATAAAATGAACACAACGATTTTTACGTGAAAAATCACCCAGGTCAAAAGGTGCAAAAATCATGACCTACCACGTAGGATTTTCAACTCCAACTCCACTAGAACAATAAGCCAAAATATATCAATTACAAGACTAGAATTAAATACTCTCTAGTACTCCTACTACTCCTATTTGATTCACAAGTTACTCTAACTTGTAAAGTAAAATACTCACTCCAACTCACTAATTGTTTACGACACTTGATTACAACTCAATTTCCTAAAACACACATTCACTAGACTGACTCAGGAATAATTCAATGCAAGTTCTCAACACAAGTAAATGACTATCCTCTTGATAATATATTTTTTACGATCAATGTTCCAAACTTGTAAGGAACTCGACAAAGCAAACCAACAAAGACAATAAAAAGACTATAAGGAGTCATTTGGTAGGATGCATTAGGTAAAATAATGCATGCATTAGCTTTCTGTATTAGTAATACTTTGTTTGATACACTTTTTGAACCTATGCATTAGTTATGCAAGCATTAGTTATACACCCTATTTGTATTATCCTATGTAACTACGTAAAAAACTATTATATTAACAATGCAATGGGGTTTAATGCATGCATTAACTTAGTTAAAGACAAAATTATCGTTCAAAATTTATGCTTGATTAAAATATGCTATTATATTAATGCAAGTTTGAAATAATCCAAGAAAATGAGAAATAAAATTATATCCCTAGTAAATAAATAAATACTTAGAATATTTTCTTTTTTATAAATAAATATTAAGTTCGATATTACAATATAGATAGACAAATCAAATAATTTTTTAAACCTTTTTCATATAAAACATTCCTCAATATATATTTCTTTTAAAGTGATGGGCTGGTTATGAGGGTATTTTTGTAAACAAACAATTCCTTTAGAAATTGTCCAATGCTTTAATACATCAAACCAAACAGCGCATAAGAAATATGTTAGCATAACTAATACCAATATTCTTACTAATACACCTTATCCAGCGTTATTATTATACACTCTACCAAACGACCCGTAAGAGTTGATAAATAGTTTATGTGATGCAAACGATTAAACCTACATAACATGCCATGACGAGTAAATTTATCATACATATACCACTCAGAATGCTAAATTATATACTGCTCCGATAGTAATGAAGAATTTCCTAATACTTTTCTCAATTCATTAGAATTAGATAACCAAAGAGAATGGAGCCATTTAGTTTATTAGCAAGGTTAATATCAAGAAATTAAGAAAGAAAAGGAAATCACAATAATATATTTTACTAATACCTATTACATCAAGATAAACATATAAATAGAATTCATAAGCTTATATGTTTATTAACAAAGAGCCGGATGTAACGTTTCGGCACGGGGTTCATATTCTACTAATACCTATTACATAAAAAAAATAAAATATAATTCATAAGCTTATATGTTTATTCATAAATAGTGTTTCGGCTCGGAGCATAATTTTATGTATAAGAATATGCTAAAATAGCAATAAATAGTAGGTCTGGACCTAAAATTTTAAAATAAATAAGTTTAATGCTAAGAAATAAACCATTCTTGATTCACAAGGGTAGAATATTTGTAAGCCAAAACTTTTTCAAGGGTAGATTTCAATAAGAGACCTTGAGCCGAGAGAGGGAGTTATTTTGTATTGAGTGAAACCAGATTCAGTGAAGAGCTTCTCCCATTCCTTCTTAGTTCTCTCTTTGGCAGCATAAAGAACCATCATTATCAAGTCCATATTATGTTGTGCTCGAACAAATTCCTCGTCGCTAATTAGCTTAGGATCCTCCATCACCATGTCTATGATTATTACTTTCCCTCCTTTCTCCCTACTTGGAATTGCCTCTTTGCATTTCTTCAGTATCTTCACACAATCTTCGTCACTCCAGTTATGCAGAATCCACTATTTATAATCAAGAATTTTTTTTTGAGGGGATATGATAAAAGTTAGAAATCACTAATTGCAAAGATATAAATGTGGAAAATAATTTAGCTGTACGTATGATTAGGCCTTGTTAAAGAAAAGACATAAAGATACACCCAAAAAGGAAAGGTTGGTGTACTCAACTGGAAATTGTGGAGGTTTAATTTAATTTATAAATGGCCAAAAGTTTGAGAAGAAAGTGTTGGGATTTTGTTTTTACGAATGGCATGAAACAATAAGATATCAGTATTGTTATGGAGATGATGTCATGTTCTATATACTAAGAATAAGGACGAAGAAAATTAACCAAGAGCTTCATCGAAGTATTTTGGAAGTGAGTTTTTCTAGATCTCACATAAATTGAAGATGAGATTCAAAATAGTGATCCGCGCGCAAGTACGAGAAATTCAATAAAAAAAAAAAAGAAATTTTGGAAAACACTTATGCACAAACGAAATTTACTCCAAACCATGTTAATAAGGCATGGTTATCCCAAATAATATATAGATATACCTTGAGTAATATGGCGTTAGCATTAGGAATCTTATCAAACATACTTCCTCCGACAAACTCCAAGTTCCCACTTCCCTTGAGGTCGCCTATAACATGAGGCAGATCAAATACAGTCAAATTTATCGTAGGAAAAGCTTTGGCTATAGCAATTGCAACAGTGCCAGTGCCACCTCCAACGTCTACCAAAGACGTCAAGCCCTCAAAAACATATTTGCACTCCGTAATAAGCACATTGGCAACCAATATCGAGTCACTAGCCATTGCATCATTGAAACTTTCACCTAACTTTGGTTTTTCCACAAAATAATCCCAGAAAGATATTCCATAAGCAGTATGAAAAGCAGTAGGGGAATCATTATGGAACCAACTACTTAATTCAAACGATGCTTTTTGAAGCAATTCATCATGGTTGATCAGAAAGTGTGACCTCGTACGCGATTGATTATTCGTCGCAAGAAGTCGACTAACTGGGGTTAGAGAATAATGATTTTGATCATGTTGATTTAGAAATCCAGAATGAACTAAAAAACGCATTAAAATTGGCAAGAAGGAAACTTTCGAAGGGTGCACGAGAGGAAGTTCAGCCGAGAGATTGGAAAAAGACATTGGCTTGCCATGGTTGTAGAGGATATCTGGGATGCCTAGTTGAACTGCACATTTTGCTGCTGAAGAGTTTATGAAGCTGAACATATGGTTCCAGATTTGAGCTTGAGCTCGGAGAAGATCAGTGGATCCATTCTCATTCGTTGACATTTTTTAAGTTACTTGTCTTGATTAGGTTTGTTATCTCTAATCCCACCAATGGTATGTATTTATAGAACGAATTTCATTAACTCGTGTATATTGCTAGCATAATTTAGTATGTTATTTACCATATTTTGATTGCCAAAATCTTAGGTGTTAGTATAAACGCTTACTTGTAAGTTGTAATACCCTTTTTAAAGATATGATTGTGCAAATAGTTAGACACCTCTAGGAGTGGCAAACGGACGGGTTGGGTCGGATATGGTTCAGGTCGAAAACGGGTAATAAAACTTGAACCGCATATTTATCTTAAGAGATCCATTGAATATATATAAATTATTAATTCAAAACTCAATAATTTAAAATGACTAAAATTTTAAACTTTAAATTCTGACTCTGCCATGACTCTAAACGCCTATTGTTTGTCGAAGCATTGTACGATATCTTTTAGACAACTGTATCAAGCAAACTATTGTGATATACATGGGAGAAGAGTAAACATTCATCTACTGCCGATACAATTCAAGCTCAGGCTCTATAAAGATTGGGTCTACTTCTATTTGATTTTGATAAGTCCCATAAGTTTGTTAAAAATCAATTAATCTGTTTCTTATCACGATTGGCCTAATTTCCAGCAAATGATCTTGGGCTAAGATCTGTAGGCCATCCCGAAGAAGTCATAAATCGATTGAAAACCATTTGGAATATCAATTATCATGTTTTTAGATTAATATTTTATTGTCCGAACCAATTAAAGCAGTGAAAGATACTTTGAAAAGATATTACACATGAAACATGTTTAAACACCTTTTTAATCCTCCTAAATTGTGTTATTCGGCCTTTCAACTACCCCTTATAGAATATGACAAAAGAATATCAAGGAAAGAAATACCAACTTGANGGGGGGGGGGGGGGGGGTATGGGTTTAAAAAAATTAATTGTCACAACGTTTCTCCATTAAACCAACTGTACGTTATCCACCGAGAAGAAAAGACAACTAATTAATAGGTGAGAATTTCCTTGTAAACCAAAACGGATAGTGAGGAAGAAAGTTTTTTGAGTGTTTTGTATTTGTATAATTTAGTCTACAAAATACATCATCTTAATTAAAATTTGCAAACTGTTAGAATTATCTTCAACTAGTAAATATGTCCGCACTTCGTGCGGTTAAATTAACAATATGTTATTTTTTTTCTAATATAAAAAAATATTAAAAGATTGTCGATAATAAAAACTTAATTTTGTTCTTCAATCTCAATTATTTTCTAAAGTTTTCTAGTTGATACGTTTAAAATACTTCTATTTCACAATTTAAGAATTTAATAAGTCTATATTCAAGTAATATTTTACTTTTCTTTACCTTTATAAAAAGAAAAAAAATTAGTTCTAATTCTTGAAATACAAAAAAAATAAAAAAAAGCAAAAATCGTTTATCATTTACAATTCCCATTACCTTGACATTTTGAATTTTTTTTTTCTACGATGATATTTTTGAATTCCCTATCTCCCTTTTTGTCATTTTTCTTGTTGATATCTATCCTTTGTTTTTCTTAAAATCTTCTTTTTTTTTTCCATCATCTTTTATTTTGATAATTTTCTCCATCTACTCCTACCTTATATTTATTTTAATTCATTTCAACATTATCTCCCCGTTCCCACCTTTCCTCAACTTCTTTTCATTTTTTTCACCTTGCATTCCTTTTTTATTTACTTCTTCCTTTTTTTTTTTTTCATATTCATATCATTCAATTCCTCTAATAAAATAAAAAATCGATGTTCTTCCTTAAATAATCTAAATCAATTCCCCTTTCTCCTCTTACTAATAAAGTTATTTTCTCTCATGATCAATTTTTTTGTATATTATATTTTGTACTATATAAAAAAGTTAAAAATCACTTTCTAAAATAATCTTAATTATACCTCCTCTCATTCCCCCCCTCTCTCACACATCTCTTTATAAAACTAATCTATGTTAAAAATAAAAGTTAGACATTAAAATATTTTACAAAATATAGTATAAGTTGTATCCTGAAACACATTCTTTTTCTTTTATTTGCTTGTTCCATTTATTTTCTAATATTTCACACTCTTTTATTCTTCCATAAAACAAAAAATCATTATCCTTCCTTAAATAACCAAATCATCAGTCCCCTTCTTAACAATCTTATGAGATTTCTAAGAGAGAGAGAATATTCACTTAGTATAATCATTTCTAATATCCAAAAATACAACATTTTACACCCAAAAAAGCAAAACTATTACATACGAACTCATGTAAGTTATTTTTTAGAAATTTTACCCCCTATAGCAAAGCTTAATACCTTATTTATTTTAAATAAATATCATTTTAAGTAATTATATTATATATCTACCTTTTAATGTTTATAGCAAAATATCTAATTATGGATCCTATTCTTAAGCCACTCGCTAATTATTATTTTTCTCTCTCCTTATTCATATTTTCTCTCACATGAGAACCGGTAAAATTCTGTATCCACCTTATCTCTCTCTCTCTCTCTCTCTCTCTCTCTCTCTAATTTGATACACTCTATTCTCTTCCCCCACAAAAATACAATTCTGCAACTCAAATTAGCTCCCACCCATATCGCGTAAGTCTTCCCCATTCCCAGTCATTACGTTAATTTCTCTCTCAATTCTCGGTTGTATTTTTATACAAATAGTTGTGGTAAGTATTTAGCCGCTTAGAATTTTGACTGGATCTTTTATTTTGGTTGTTTTCTTAAACAATAACCATTGTTATTGTTTACTCAACAGAAAGCTCTAGTTTTTCTCTCCAATGTCGGATTCAACGTCTCACATGAGGGTTACCATAGGAATACCCACAAAAGTACTCAATTTTGATGGACCCTCTTTCGCTTTGCAAATCACTCAGCCGGAATTGGAATTTGCAGGTGTATTAGCAAATACAGATTCAGAGAGAAGAACTAAAATGCACAATGAAAAATTGAAAGAAGCCCAAGTTGAGAAACCTTCGAAAGAATCAACACTTCCCGTTGCGGAAAAGAGAAAAAAACCTACCGGATGATGCTTTATGCGTCAAGGGAAAGGAAGTCGATGCAAAGAATAGCTCGGATACACGAGACAAAAAGGTAATTGTTGTTGTATCAATATGTATTCAAATTTGTTGATGTGATTTATATGTATAGTGATGTATTCATAAGTATTCAAAATTGCATTCAATATAATTACACTTATTACACTGACTTTTGCATATCGTATGTAGATGTATTTCAAATTCATATCGTATTTAGATGTATTCATAAATATTCAAAAAAATCCATCACTCACTGTACCTGTTACAATGAAATTTTGCATACTTGTATGTAGATGTATTTATATGTATACTAAATTTGGATTCACTAATTTGTGACTACTTAGTCTTGTATATTTTGTATTTAAATGTATTTAGATGTATTCAAAATTCCATTCACTGTTTGTTGTACTTATAACAGTGTTCATTGCA
>ML309897.1:18782-29422 GCA_005239505.1 Nicotiana paniculata | reverse complement strand
AACTAATTAATTTAGCGAGATTTTGTAGGATTATACGATAGGTAAAAATCACGTGCTCACAACAACAATATAGAAATTTGAAAAAAACACAATCATGACCTACAAAATAAACTTGGAAGTTATAAGATAAAGAAAGTACTAATATGTGGAGTAATACTTTTAATAAGACGAGACTTTTTGGAGAAAATTGTATAAGTTTGGTCCAAATCAAATAATATTATACAATATTCAAGAGGAATAAGTCTTGAAAGAGTTGTTCTGCTCTTGAAAGTTCTTAACTACTCCTTTGATAATATAGATATATTCTCTTTGGGTGCCATATGTTTCAATCTTTAAAAAAAAGCAGTACTGTGTACAAAATATTTTGTATTCGTGCAGATTTTCGAGAAGGGTCATACTCTTAGGGGTGTAATGTAGACAGATCTTCTGAACCCATAGGTCCAAAACTTCCACCACTGGTGGTTCCATCGAGTTGCTGAAACATGCAAGGAAACGTGTTTAAATCTTTGATCTCCAATAACTGTTGATCCAAATGTGGGATCAATTAGTCACACATGAAGACTAGTTTCCCTGGCTTTGAGATCTAGGAATTGATTGGAGGAATTAGATATTATATTATACATGCAAATAATATTGTTCTTGAGTCAAAGCACATAACTATAGTTGTCCTCTCATTGTCTTCCACTTCTATATGAAGCCAAAATTTTAAACTTAGAAAGGTTAATTAGTAGTGGAAAGCTGTCCAAACAAGAACCTATCTACTACATAATGGGAAAAGACTATGAGATTAATTAAGGGTGTGGGAAAGAGGGGAAGGGGTTGGGAATTTGTTTGGAAAATAATAATAAGAATGTGTGGCTTCTTGCTTAATCTTTATAGTTTAATTATGTTTCATTGATAATGTAAAGATTTTTACACTACTAATATTATATATTTACTTGTACAATCAAACCTTTCTATAATACAGTTATTTTCTATAACAACACTTCACTATAACGATCAAGTTTTCTTTAAATAATGCTTCATGTTATATTATAATATATGTTCTTTAAAATAATACTTTACTATAACGGTCAAAAATATTGAAACAAAGGAGACTGTTATGCAAATGTTTGACTATATTACTAAAAGAATACCTTTTATTGTCAAAACTATTGTAATTTCATCAGAATTACAACATCGTTCAGACGGATTCTGGTCGTTGGAAATGTCAACCATCTTACTAGGTTATCGGTTATATTTATCATAAAAATTATACATGTAATTATCTTAGAATTAATCAGATTATATAAAAAAAATATTACACTTTTAGTTTATAGAACTTAAACAACCAATGGTTTATGTGTTTAGCGAGGCTTACGTGTAAGCACGAAAACAAGATAATGCAACACTCAAAAAGGAAAAAAGAAGCACCAAAATTAAAGAGTGATCCTTATTAGGCTGCTGATCACAACTTTAACAAAGCTCAAGAGAAAAAAAGGTGAAATGATTAAGTGGGAAACTATTATGCATTTCTTTTTTTGGCACCTTCTTTTCGGTGCAAAAGTGAATAAGTTTGAATTTTGTTCATACTTATATATGGAAGGTCGGCGCTTTGCAATTTGCATACACAATTATGTCGAGGCGAATTCAGAATTTGAAAGTTACGAGTCTACTTTTGTATTCAATTAAAGTTACTTTTGTATATAAGGTGTAATATATCATTATTTTTAATGATATGTATACATGGAACTTTTGTCGAACTTTTTGAGTGTCAGTGACCTCTTTTCTTTAGCTGAGGGTCTACCGGAAAGAGTCTCTCTGTTATTTCAAGATATGGGTAAGGCTGCATACATCCTAACCTCCCAGACCCCACTTATGAGAATATACTGGATTGTTATTATTTTTGTTATTGTTATTGTGTGGACTAGCTTGTGCAATAAATACATTAGTTGCATAGAAAACAAAATTGAGCGTACTAAAATTGTGTATTGTTATCAAATCAAATTAAATATGAAACTACATGATACTGAATAAGGTGCAGTGGTAGTCAATATATACACATCAATTATTATGAGGAGAAGATTTGATGTAAACTAATGTAGGGACGTAATGGATTATTAAACAGTAAGAGAATAGGATGATAGGAAGAAAATAAGAAGGATTTAGTTTAGATTGGATGCTTTTCTTGTCTTATGATATACTTTGATTATATTGAGAATTAGGGTTATCTTAGTGAAAGAAGTAAAGAAAAAGGGAAGACTGAGGATTTGCAAGCATAATAAATTTAAAAATTCAGTGGCGGAGTCACATATGACAATGAAGTTGAAATTGTTTCGCCAAAAAATTATACAAACATGTGTAAAACAGATAAAATAATTAAAATGTATATAACAATATAATAGAAAATAATACATGTTCAAACTTCAGGTGTAATATTTTTGAATTTTTTCGAATTTGTTAGAATTGTTGGCTCCGTCACTATAAATAAAAACAAAAATAAGAGCATTAGGAAAAAAAGGAAAGAAAAATGAGAAGGATTTCTACTTCTAGGAGCTCTTTTTGACACATGAGTAGTACAAAGTGCAGCAACTCTTGAGGCCGTTGGTGAGGCAAAACATAAAATATCAATCCCATTCCCACAACTTTTGTCTGATGAAACAAAAAAAGAAAAAAGAAACTTAACCCTACATCTTTTCGTAGTTAGTTATTCTAATTTAAAATAAAGCAATTCAGCGTATAAAACATCCTACGTTCAGGCAAGGTTAAGGGAAGGTCCGTATCTCAAGGGTGTGATGTGGACAACTTATATTCTGTTTGGCCAAGTTTCTCCAAGTTCAAATGCACTTTTTGAGAAGCATTATTGAGTAAAATACACTTAAACGAACTTTTTAAAAACTTGGTCAAACACTAATTGCTGCTTAAAACTACTCTTTAAATTAATTAGTCAAACACAAACTGCTTCTCACCAAAATTACTTTTGAAAAGAAAAAAAAAAGCACTTCTCAAAAGAAGCTGATTTTTCCAGCTGGGCCAAACGGGCTATTACTCTAATGCAGTAGTAGTAGTGGCTGCTTTCATCTGTAACCTACTATTAACACGGAGACAACTTTTACCATTGTTCCAAAGCTCCTCTTCAGTTATTTAATTTCTATTTTCTTTTTTTTTGTTGGGCTCACTCAGTAATTTACCTTTCATTAGTGCATATTCAAGTGATGTAGACAACCACTTTCTCCCAATTTAATTAAGGAAATCAAGAAAACCCAATATTTGTTTTGTCATGGGGTAAGAACATGGACAATGGTCACCTTCCACTAAAAGTTCCTATGAAGCAAATATAGAGGTTATATTTTATTAAAAGACAAAAGGAGAAGACTCATGTCTTACAATCTTTTTTATGAAGATTCTATGGTTTGGAGAAAACTTTAATATGTCTCTCCTTCAAAGTTCAAACATCAATTGGTGAAAGCTAGCTAGCTCCCTCTAAGTGAGGCAATCATGCTAAATTGATGGAACAAATTAAAGTACCTTTCATAGTAGCTAACTACTGAATATTTAACACCACCAAAAGCCCCACTTCCCCTAAAATATTACATAAATGAACCATAAAAAAAGGTAGAGAATTTGAATTATATATATATGGATATTGGGAATGCTTTCTTTTTTTGAGCCGATAATTTATCGGAAACTGCTTCTTACCTTCTCAAATGTAAAGATAAGATCTGCATACATACTATTTATATTTTGAAAATATTTTTAATTAATACATTATAGCAGATCGGTTACCAATTTGAGTACTTTCAATATTTATCTTAAAAACTTATTTATACATATTTTATAAGTGATCTAACTGTGTAAATATTTACGTGTATACAACTTAAAAGGGCAATGATTTAATAATGGAGTCATATCACATGCCTTGATTCCACTATAGTCCAATCAAGTTTGCATGTTGTACCCAAAAATTAACATGGAGCAAATGGGATCTTGATTTGGCGCAAATTTTGCCATTAATGGTGAATCAGATTCTTTGAAGTTAGTGGGTTAAGCAATCAAAACCCTTTAAATTTATCTTTGTTAGGAAGCGCTTTACTTTTAATGTAAAATTTTTCGGTATGAATCCGGATTTAATCGGGACTCAATATGAATATTTAACATCGGGTAGAAATAAAAAAAAATACTCTACTATAAGCTTATTATAATTAATCCCTCTATCCTTTTTTTAAAGGTGTTTGAGTACTGCACCGAAATTCTAAAAATAAAGAAAATTTTGAAACACGTCATGCTAAATTTGTCATAATATTTTTATGGTTATAACCAGTAATCACAAAAATAGTACCAGTAAGGCCCAACTCAAGTGATTGAATTAGTAGTTTAGCACTGCAACCTAATACCAATTAGCATTGGAAATTTTAAGTTCTATAGAAAAGGTATACATCATATTTATTATAAATCAAAATTATTTTAAAATATTATGTACTATAGTTACTTTTTATATTTTATACAAAAATAAGTATTTATGGTATATACATGAAATAAGACATGAAATACACTATTTATGTTTTTCCTCTAGACAGTTGGACATACCTATTTTTAAGGTGATTGTTGTTACTGTATTCATGAATACATGGCACGAATACATGTCAAATACATGCGCGTACAGCCGAACTACCCTGATTTTAGGCGCGTTTCTTGTATTCATGAATACAGCAACGCGAATACATGTGAATACATGCGCGTATAGCTGGACTGCCTGATTTTAGGCGCTTTTTGTTGTTGTATTCATGAATACATGGCGTGAATACATGCGGGTACAACTGGACCGCCTGATTTTAGGCGCTTTTTGCAACTGTATTCATGAATACATGTGAATACATGCGTGTACAACTGGACTGTCCTGATTTTATGCGTTTTTTACTGTTATATTCATGAATACAGTAGTGCGAATACCTGTGAATATATGCACGTATAGCTGAACTCTCATGATTTTAGGCATTTTTTGCTGTTATATTCATGAATACATGGCGCGAATACATGTGAACACATGTGCGTACAGCTGAACTACACTGATTTTTAGGCACTTTTTACTGTTGTATTTATGAATACAGCAAAGTGAATACACTATCGTAACAATTGAATAATAACTATAGCAAGTAATTATGTATATGATAACTATAGAAAATGAAAATTCCTCGTTAGCATTTAGCTATGTTGGTATCTTAATTATGTAGTGATTCATAATTCTGACATTATTTTCTTGCAAGTAGATATTTTTGAATAAAAAACAAATAATTGGAATGATAAATAAAATGAAATAGTAAGAAAAGAATTTTCTGATACCACTAATTAGGTACATGTTGATTACAAGAAATCAAGTGGGCATTAAATTTAGCTCTTACCAAAGTGAGAGAAGATTTGCTGGACATATGAATTGCTTTCTACTAATGTGTTGTCACTTCTTCTGGATCATTTTTAAATATCTCTTAATTTTTTTTATATTTTTATGCATTACAGTGTAATTTCTTTTTTACACCATTAGATCACCTGAAAGATAATTATCAGTGACTGTCCACACAAAAATGAAATTAGTTATTTTGAAAAAATAATAAATGTTACCTACTATAACAAGTTAAAATACACTGTATATATAATATATGAATTTTTAATATGTTAGTGTATGTGTATAAGTTAAACTCCTAAATGATTTCTACTTGACCCACCGTTTTATTGATAATAATGTGTAATGATTCTTTTTTTTTTTTCTTTGATTGAAAAAAATAAAAAATAATGTGAAAATGTACAAGATTCGGAATTTTCGGGATAAATTTTAGTGAATTTTACAGGCTTAATTGCAAATCCAATCCAAATGGGTCATCAAAATTGGGCCCAATATCTACTCTCGACAACTTACTAAATGATGGCCCATTATTTACATCAACTCTACCACTATGGGCCTTAACGTGTTGAGGCCCAACACTTGCTAAGCTGGACTCCGCTACACCGCCAGTGTACTGAAAGTTCCCTACACCTCTTACACTATTGGACGTTGGAAAAACACAGCCATGAAAGGGAGGCGCGGCGCGTGGTACGTAAACCCACGACGGAGATGACGCCGGAACCACCATGGTACCGGCCGGAGTAAGGAGGTGAGATGGCGGAGCGAAGGCGGAGACGATAGGGTTTCGCATGTAAGCGTTACGACTAGCTTGAATTTGGGCACGTTTCAATTGTTGCCTTTCTTTTTTGTGTGCATTTTGATGGCCACCTAAAGCTTGTGAGTTTGCAAATTCTCTACTGCAGTATTGACACTCGTATTTCCGGCCGTCGGAAGCCGGAAAACTGCCGGACTCCGGCGAGGCTGATGATGTTTTTGTAGAGTCAACTTCTTGTTCTTGATCTTCCTCTGTACTCATGTTGAAACCAAATAACTTTAAACGTCCATTACTTGTAGGATTATAACTACCATGTTTACTCTGAAACTCAAATTCTGCCATGTATTTGTGTGTGTATATATATATATATATATATATACGTATAGTGTGTGTGTGTGTGTTTTCAGGGAGAAGAGACAGAGAAAGTGAGACAGAAAAACAATAGAGAATGTTGAAGCAAAGGAGAAAGGCGCAAGGGAAATCGTTTGCATGTGTAGGTTATTATATATACAACTCTAGAAGGGCTTAAATTTATTTTTTATTTAAGCAAAGAAAAAATATTATATTAAAATAAGAGATAGAGAGAGGGAGAAATTGTTGCGGACATCCCAAGGAGAAGAAAGTGTGAAATTTAGGAACATGACCAAAGATCATTTGAGGACACAAACGCCGCACTGTCCCATGTAAATTACAAGTCACACATTTGCATGTCAAATAATATTAATTAATTATTACGATTAAACGATATAAAATTTTTACTTTTTTATTTCATTTTATATGATGTGTTCATTTCAATAGTAATCATATAATTTGTGGTGTTAACTATTTTATGATTACATTTTATGACTATCAAACATATAATTAACTAAAAGATAATATTTAGAAGTTTAAGGTTAAGAAGTATATATATGGATTTAACTATAAAAAAAGTGTAATTCTTTTTAAATAAACGAAAAAAAGAAAGAGTATCATATAAAATTGAAACAATTGAATATTAATTAGTGATTCTTAGTGACAAGGAAATTCTTTCATATTTATTGGTTGGTGTAAACGCTGAATGTAAATAAATTTTTATCCTTATCCCCACATCTTCATTTTCAAAAATTATGGTGAGATAAAGAAATATTTTTGATTTCGCCACCGCTAACAAAAACCATGTCACTGAAAAATTAGTTTTATATAGGCCTTTATACAACTTAGGGTCTCATGTGAAGAATATAGGCTACCTATATAACAATCTCAGCAATGTTGAACAATTTTTACTCCAGAGTTTGCATTCACATGAGACCTCCTAACCAGAAATAATTAATTATATGTAAAATATAGTAAAAAGAAGTCGAATCTCATATGTTTTTTCCACAGTGTTTGGTACCCACTTTAGTACTCGACTAATTCTATTTACACTTCATACAGCTCATTAGAAAAAAATGCTTTTTATCAGAATTTTTATTTTATTTTCAAGGTTCGAACCCCTAACCTATGATTAATAGTAGAAAAATCGTATCTTTATCTCACCATAAATTTTGATAGTTCTCGCAGTGTACGTAATTTTTCTGCCGAAATTTAATTAAGAGTAAACTATACTACTGAAAATATAAGAAAACTAGTGCAACGCAAAGATACAGAGGCACACATATATAATATTACACTAAATTTTTACCTAAAACATTTATAATAACCTAGTCCATCTGTCTAATATAATATGCCTAGCTATTAGCTATACCTATAACTTATATGGTCCATCTAATATAGTATGCCAAATTTCTGTACATTAAATTTGTGTAAAATAAAATTTCCAAAAATGACCTTGAAAGATTCGCGAGTATGGATGATGGAATGATAAGCATTTCTTTATCCTTTATAAGAGATCTCAAATCTATTGGAGTGTTAGGAATGTTATAATGACCTTTGCTAGGGAAGGTTTTACTCTCCCTGATAATGGGCGTACGCAAAATTTTTTGTAAACGGTATCACTATTAAAAAGCTAAAAAGATAAACAAATTATCAAAATGACATCACATTAAAATGTCTTTTTATAAAATTATAGAATTCAACGCATAAAGAAAACAACAAATAAATTTTAAAAAATAACGAAAAATATAAACGTAGAAATAACAAGACAATTTATAACAGTCGATAACTCACAAAAGTTAGTGTAGATGATGAGAGAGATGACCAACAGTTTTTCAATAATATAATTTTACCTTCATTTATTTACTTAATATGATTGGAAGCGTCAAAATGTTTAGTACCAATTCGATCCCTTCACATTTACAACAAAAATGCAGTGCTCGCCCAATTAGCCACTAAGTACTTAACATTATGTGGTGTCACTTTAAAGAAAATATAGGTGAAATTTTATTTTTTTCATATACGTATATTCTGTAAAATTTTGGGAAAGCGATGTCACGTAACCTAAATCCGCCTCAACTCCCAAATGTAAGATTTTTCAGCATGTAACCGGATATAATCGGATTCTAATACGAATTCCAAAAAGGTGAATAATCACAGGAGCCGACACCAAGAAAATGAGGTGAAAGAAAGTCGAGAAAATCCCACCATGTATGCAATGCACACATAACAAAAACTTGGTGTCCTTGTCTGAGAAAACGCATACGTAGAATACTTGCATAAGTCAATAGTAGTATATATCCAACGGTTATATATTAGTGGCGGATTCAAGTGGTGGCTAGCGGGTTCAACTGAAATCGTTTCACTAAAAAATAATATTGTACATATATATAAATTAGGATTAAAGTTGTGTAAATTTTGTATAAATATTTATTTGAACCTACTTGACAAATACTATTTTACTATTAAAACTATATACTTCTAAGATTAAATCCGCTCGTATAAAATGTTGGTATCGTATATATATATATATATATATATATGAACAGTATCTAACCTTAAATTCATGCACATCTATGATTATATATTTGGATCCGATCTGATCTCACCTTTCTTTATGGCCCACGTGTTTCCCTCATTCTATCAAAACCATTTCTATCCTTACTTCATCCTATGTTTCACATCATACATTTGATAGATCCAAAGACTGATTTATGATGTGAAATTATGAGTTTTTATAGTGATCTTAAATTAATATATACTAACTTATAGCGAATATATAGAAGTTATGGATAAAAGTTATTGATTTTACATGAACACACAATAAATACATAAGAATATTTATAATCTTTACCTATTATAACAAATAATATGTCTTATTTTAAGATTATAAATCTTACTCTTTATACAAAATTATCTATAAATATCTTTTATAATGTTTCATAAACTTCTTTCTTTTTTCTTTTTCGAATGCCAAATTATTACTACTATTTTAAGATCTCGTGAACTTTACAAATGAATGCACTAACAATAATGTTCAGGTGTTACCACTTCTAAAATTTTAAAGTTTAATTAATGTGTTTGCGTGATTGACGATGAAATCCATAGTTTTTGTTTGTGTTTTTTCTTTAGTTTATGCTTTTTTTCGATGGCTGGAAATCTCTCCGAATCTTACTAACTACATAAGACTTGAGTGATAGAAAGAGGAAATAAAGCAAATTAGATAGCTCAGTTTCACTCAAAAGCTCTTGCAAAGTCTTCACCACAACTCCAAATGTGACCCACCATGTCTCCTTAACCATAAATATAGAGTCAGAATTTCGATTCTATGAGTTCTGAATTTTAAAATAACGACTTTAAATATTAATAATTGAGTTCTAAATTTAATATTTATACATATTTACTAAAAAAATTAAAACGAATATGTTATTTGAGCAAAAGTTACTCGCATATGATGAGTTTCTAGCTCCGCTCTACCCCACCTCTCACTCCTTCTTACCCCCACTTAGGGACGAAGCTAGAATATGAGGTACATGTTCCGACGTACTCAATAACTCTTATATTTAATTTGTATTAGAAAATTTATCAAGCATATATATATATATATATATATATATNCACATAGTGTATATATATATATATATATATATATATATATATATATATATATATATATATATATATATATATATATATTATATAAAATTGTGAATTCAATAGGCAATAACAAAGAAAAGTTATGAATTCAGTGGCAAATTTACCCACAACTTAATATTGACTTTGATATGCCATGCATAATGTGCTGATTTTAATATTTGAAATAATTTTTGGATGAATACATATTTTCTTTTCGACCGTTAGATTCTTATCATAATTAATCCTAATTACTTGTGTAAAACTAAAGTAAATGAATGGTCAGTTTTAAGGAACAAGAATGTGATTTGATATCCATAGGCTGAGGCTAATAGACATTTTCCTAGAAATAAACACCTTAATTTATCTTTTCTTTTAGGTGAAACTATGATTCCTATCTAGGTAGTGCATGAATAAAATTTTCATAAGTCAACTTAATCATGACTTATATAACTATAATAAAGTGGTGTTTTCTTTTTCTTTTTTTTTTGGGGGGGGGAGAGGGGGGGGGGGGGGTTAATGGGG
>ML309897.1:0-18735 GCA_005239505.1 Nicotiana paniculata | reverse complement strand
AGTGAGGCAAAAAATTTCAAGCATTATAGATGTAGGGTCATTATTCTAAAGGTGATTATGAGATTTGTTTATGACCTGAAATTATTGTTTCTAGATTTAGGAATTAGATTAGGATCCCACAATCAAGCTTGAGAAATATTTTACAACACTAAACCTAACTGCCTATATTTTAAAATAAATATAGCTTTAAATATTGATCCAATGGTTTTCACTTTCGTTTCTTCTCTTATTTATTGGAAAGGTTAGAAAATACAGAAAAGAAGCAAAGAAGAAATTGGTCTGACTTATAAAGGAAAAGAGGAGATGTTATTGGTGAAGTGATCCTCAATTAAATTTAGGAAAGTGTCACACTCAAAAAAGAGATTGAAACTTAATTATAGCACTATAAGTTGTTGAGACTTTGCAACAAATGGCTAAGCACAAAATCACTTCTTCTTCTTTCTTTTTTTTTTTGGGTAAGAGGAAACTCGTAGCCGTTACAATCTTTGACCTTAGGGTGAGCATTCTGTGATAAGTACTTTGTACGCACTGGGTAAATCTAATAGCCTGCAAACCACACAGGAGATGTAAACCGCATTAGGCAATAAGCACAGAATCTTACTAATGGGTTTGTAAGCTTTCTAAGAAAATTAAATTACAAGTAGCTAAGCACATATAGGATTTTGTAAGCTAGCTTTGCAGGGGGTAACCCAATGATCGATAAAATTAAGTATTAAGAATCATGAGATCTCATACTCAAATGTCGGCAGAAGTAAAGATATTAGTTGATTTTTTCTCAACTGTTTAAGTTTTTTCGTGAACAGAATTACCCACCGTACTTGTATCGGTAAGACTCATGAAATTAATCAAAATGTATACAAACTGTTCTAGACACTACAGTTGTAAAAAAAATAGCTTTTCATTTTTGGCGATTTTTCCCTATTATATTCATCCAATCAGTCGAAAATAATTGGGTGAAACTAAACTTCTTCTTCTCAGTCAGCTACTTATTTTTCGAACAAGTTAAATTTACGTATATATAGTCTTTTATATTGTCGATGTATATAAGTTAGATTAGCTAGAATAATGCTGATAAGACAAGTTGGAAGGATCTAGTTTGAAAAACCAACCATAAAAAGCCTAATTAAATGAAATCAAACTTAGTTACAAATCATGTCACCTTTGCCACTTTATGGCCAGATTCATTTTAAGGAGCAGGCACCCTTAATTAATCAAACTGCACTAAGAGCCATCACGTCGGAAAATATACCTATGAAAATCTACAAATTTCAACTAACCATAGGTGTGATTGTCCATTTCTGTGAACTTCAGTTGTAATAGTACTTTTGGTTGAACTTTTTGGACATGATTGAGAATTTGGTTTGAAAAATCAGACCTTTCAACTATTTTACAAGTTTTGGCCTGCCTATACTAGAAATGGAACACTACTAATCTACTCTAAAAAAGGAGACAACTTGAAACTTCTTTCTTGTACTTATTTAGTTGGCAAGAATTGTAGAAGGGGTAATTCACCCTTAATTAATGCATAATAGGGACAAGAGGCTTGTGTCACGACCCAAAATCTATTAAAGGTCATGATGACGCCTAACTTTGTTGTCAGGTAAGTCAACAATTAAATAATTAACTTCATCACTTATTTTAGCACTTTTGAAATCATAATTTCCTTCTATTAAAATGTAAGAGATGAAACTTACAAAGTGAATGGCAATATATTTACAACTTTAATACATAACAACCCAAAAGCATCCAACCTGGTGTGACAAGTGCATGAACATCAGCTAGGAAGTAAAATAAAGTACAACATCTGTCCGAAATACAAATTAGACAGGAAAAATATAAATAACTCTGAAGGAGACTCTGTTAGCTGCGGATCGTAACCTGAAATGCAGCTCGCGGCAAGTCCCCGCATCATCCGTGCCTTCGCGCCCAAAGGACCACTAGACATAAAAATACTTGCACAAAAATGTGCAGCAAGTGTAGTGTGAGTACGTAAATCCACGAGTACCTAGTAAGTATCTAGCCTAATCTCGGAGGAGTAGTGACAAGGGGTCCACATCGACACTCACTAGTGGTACAATAAAGAGACGAACAAATATGAGACAGAGTAAATAAATGAAATGAACCAGTGTAAATATGTGGTGCAATTATCCTCGCTACAATAAACTCAAGCTCTCAATTAGCAAATTCTTCCTCAACCGGAGCACATATAAATATGTATAATGGACCTCACCAAATAGGTTGTTATAATTCGAATCAGGAAAAAAAACTCACAGATACCCTGGCTTCTTGCCAAATATTACGCAAGATTCCATGAGGATATTTTATAGAAATGTCGAGGCATACGGCTCGATCCAACATAACATTAAAATGTACACTACCGAGGGTCGAACGGTACGAAACATAGATGCATCTATTAAAGTGCCGAGATGAGCGGCCCGCTCCCATGAGAGTGTGGTACATAAATCCTGTTGAGGCGAACGACTCGATCCCATTAGAATAAGGAGCTCAAACGGATCCTTGACCCGCATCATGAATGAACATGTGAGTTACAATTTGTTAAGGAAATTATTTGATGAAAATGCATAACGCGCGAGAAATCCGTAAGAGGAACGTCATTATTCCGTGGAAAATCATAAAAATCGCGAAAAATCTACAATAGAAAGTCTATCACTCTACGCATGTCTAGTCTCAAGTCATAATGCAAAATAAAAGAATTAAACGAGCAAGGATAATCCCTATAGTACAAGTACAGCATAATGTGAACCTAATTCTACCCGGACAATAATATGAATCTAACTACGTACGGACTCTCGTCACCTCGTACGTACGTAGTCCTCGCAACAAGTTGCATACATTAAATATATCACCTAGGGATAGTTTCTCCCTCACAGAGTTAGACATGAGACTTACCTCACTCTGAAATTCTATAACCGGCTCCAAAGCCTTCTAACACCTCAAACCGATGTTTGTCGCTCCAAAACTAGTCAAACAATGTGCAAAACAATAAAAACAAACTCTAATACTCATAAAGAATCAATTTAGAAAAATTCTCAACTCTCCTCGAAAAGCTGATAAAGCAACCCTCGGGCCCACGTGCCCGAATTACGAAATTTTTTGAAAACAAACATTACCCATAACATTACGAACCAAATATATGATTTATTCTCAATTCCATGCTCAAAATCGTGGTCAAAATAAAAAAATACCAATTTCTAAATTTTCTACCAAACCCCCAAATTTTCCACAATTTCTTCATGAATTTCCATGTTAAAATCTATATGTAATCCAAGTATTTAACTTGCAATAGGTGGGAATCACTTACCTTGACATGGGTGATGAAAATCTCCCCTTGAAGCCTCTCCAAAATCTTCCAAACCAAGAGAGAAATGAGTGAAATGGTCTAAATCACATTTTTTAAAACATTATGCCCAGCACAGTCGCCCCTTCTTCGCATTCGCGATGCCTTCAGGCCCTACTGCTTCGCGTTCGCGAAGGCTAAGTAACTCCAGGTCCCCCAGTCCTCTTCCTTCTTCGCGTTCGCGACCCTATGTCGCGTTCGTGATGGTTTGCCCAGCTTCTGCCTCGCGTTCGCATCAACTGCCTCGCCGTTCGCGAAGGCCAATTACTCCAATTCAAGCTTAATGAACTTTATAACTTCAAACTTCTACATTCGATGCCGAAACCTATCAAATCACGTCCGATTGACCTCAAATTTTGCAAAAAATCGCATTTGACATTGTGGACCTACTCCAACTTTCAGAATCGGAATCTGAATCCAATATCAAAAAGTTCACTCCCGATCAAACTTCCCAAAAACCTTCAAATTCCAACTTTCGCCAAAAGACCCCAAAATGACTTACGGACCTCCAAATCCACATCTGGACGCACTCCTAAGACCAGGATCACCATAAGAAGCTATTCCCAGACTCGGAATCCCAAACGGACATCAATAACATTAAAATACACTTCAACCCAAATTTATAAAATCCTTCCAAAATACCAACTTTCCATAATTTGTGTCGAAATGCTCCCAGGTCATCCAAAATTCGATCCGATATATGCCCAAGTCCAAAATCATTATACGAACTTGTTGGAACTTTCAAATCCCGATTTCGATTTCGTTTATTCAAAAGTTAAACCTTAGTCAATTCTTCCAACTTAAAGCTTCCGAAATGATAATTTTCTTTCCAAATTAACTCTAAGCTCCCCGAAATTCAATTCTGACTACATGTACAAGTCATAATACCTAAAGTGAAGCTGATCATGGCCTCAAACCGCCGAACGATGCGCTAGGTATTTAAACGATCGGTCGGGTCGTTACATTCTCTCCCACTTAAACATACGTTCGTCCTCGAACGTGCTAATAATTGCTCCGGAATTGCCGAAGTCATTGTTCAACATCTCATGCACATACCCGTGCTTCCACAACCTAGTTTAGCACATTAGTTTAAGCTAGTCCGATCCCTTTTATTCAGTCAATTAAGCCTTATAGACAAATTCCAACATCCGGAATTCTCTACCAGGCATGTTTCCAACATACGAACACCGTATCAACCATTACTCGATGTACCAAAACATGATTCTATACCTATTCTGAATTCACACCAAGCACCGCATAATTCACATGAACATAATAACATCCTCTGACAACAATATCCACAATTCCACAAATCCTATGCCCACAATCATGACATATATAAGTCATGTTCCAACTCTTGCAATACTGCCACGACGGAAGAGATGTGTAGAAATTCATAACCAACTTCCGAGTCAATGAATCATTGAGTCTCTGCTCCTGATAAGAACCATTACCTCATTATGAACCAAATAACAATATTTTCTTTTAAATATGCCTCATATAAATCTGATCGCACTGATCCCAGGTCTAAAAATATCGTCTCACCAAGTACAAGTCGTTCCGAAAATAAGCCACCACAAAAACTACCAAAAGTCTCATATAATGCCACCATGTGCCAACAAGCCACAAACTCGAATGTGATACATAAGGAAATAAACTCTGGAAAGAACTTCTCTAACCACGTAACTAGGTAAACAACCGAAATGATGTTATGAACCTTCCTCAGAAAGTGAGAAACAGAGCACACAAGAATAGATATGGGGAACTGTACTCAACATAACGTTATGCGGCGTGCAACCTAATCCACACATGATACCGTTACGGCGTGCCCGATCCAAATATGATACTCGTGGCGGTGTGCCACCTGATCCAAAAGCATACCAGTGGCGGCATGCCACCCGATCCATACATAATAATATATAAGGGAAGACTTATCGAGCTAGAATGCTCATAACTACGAGATACCCGAATCTCGACCACAAGCACGCCAAGTGCACAATACCATCCCTGGGGAGACAGATAGCATCATACGCTACAAAACTCAAGCACGACTAAGGTGCGATGAATGACCTGCATCTTGAGAGCCATCCTGCTCATATAACGCCGCAAGCTACACAGGATCACAACATATGTGAGAATAATCAAGCCGTCTCATAACACACACGACACAATAGAGTATTACATGAAATAGCTGACGACGAAAATAACATCCAATGCCTGAATGCTCCTCCATAAGGAATGATATGCTGAATAAACACTCCCAGGCTGGTGTAGAGTACACATCCACATCGGACCTGTCAACGGACCTCAAACTGATTCTGATTATACCATGCTTGGTCAAATAACCTCTCAAGGATCCACAACGACCTTTTTCCCATGACACACAAGAACAACCGTCGAATCTGGAACAAACTCCCACAATTCACAACCAACTAAAGAGAGCGCCTTTCAGGCCTAAACTCTCACATTAGCGATAGTACCAAAATCTCCATACTTGGTTTCAATGTTTAACCAATCAAGTGACTATATGTCGCACTAATACAATCTTCCCTTGGGATACGCTCCCCCGACCTTCTGCATCAGGTAACAAGTATGCACATCCATTCCACCGGACACACTAATGTTGTAAAGCAAATCAAGAATACGCAATAAGTACACAAAGCCTCTTACACGGGATGCCGATCTCAACTGATGTTAAATACAATACCAGTTTACTCTAACCAACTGAATCCTTTCTTGCTCGTCCGAGCTCGTGACATTCTTGTCAACACCAAACTGCAACCTTGATTCTCAACTTCCAATTCCCATGACACTCACTGCACCTAACATGCCAATACACGAGAGTATAAAAATTTCATCATCATTCCTGAACCACTAGTAGAATAAACCCTTCATCATACAAAAACCTCTTACTTAACTCATTTCAGAAGAACCAATGCAATGCAACTAAATTCTCAAACCGGGGGAGCACACACCTTATGTCGCGATCTAAATTTCCATGACCCTTACGGAATCCATTTACGCAACCTAGTCCTTAGAGCAAAATACCTCCCAAATCACTCGAATTATGGTGGTTGTCAAGCCTCACACGTACTGCCACAAATCACATATGTAACTTAACACACTGAGGGAACTGATCTTGGCCACAATCATGTCGACTCAACCATTACTAGCCGACCCATCTTCTTCCAATTTATTCTCGACTTGACCTAGAAATAATAATAGCTCCATTCCTTAACGTAACGAAACCCAAAAACACTCACTTCTTCCAATACTGCACCGCATACCCAATGATAACATAGAACATTCCAAGTCCTTAGACATTGTACTCAAGTTCTTGAACCCTCCAAGACCACTATTGAGAGTCACCCACTCTTTCTTCGCCTCGAGTATAAGCCAAACTCTAGTGCTTTGCCAGCACGTGAACACCCTATCTAGAGGCACCCAACTGAATTCTTTTCCCTTGTACATTACTTCCACCAGAATTAGAAACTCTGAGCCTTCTCAAAAATGAACATGAATCGATAAGGTCCAAGTATAGCACACCTTACTCAAATCATTTTGCTCAAATTACCACTTATGTTTTCTTTCCTTAGTCGTAATAACCCATCAATGTGTTGATAACCAGAAACCTCACAAGTAGACAACCATGCAATCTGATCGTTGATGATGGGACTCTCTCACTTAGCTTGAAGCTACAATTTCATAACCCTGGAACATACCAAGATTCCTTCTTCTTCATTGACATGACCTAGCCACATTTACATATTCGACCTCTTACCAGATAGCCAATAAAATTCTTTGTAGAAGCTTCATCAACACCACGCAACCACTAACCTGCTCACAGGAGATATCCCACATGTTGAAATTCCATGCCGACCTCTTTCAACGATGTTTTACCGAGTACAATTACTACGAAACCAATAAACCATTCTAAGCCCGCGCTCCTCCACCAGTTGTGTAAGTCCGTTCATTCCCCATTGATATCAACTACAGGTGCGATAATACATTCCAATCCGAAGTCATGTTGCATATCTCTTCATATCAAGCAACTCCTTCCTATCGTATCCAATCTTTCTCAGTATAGTAGACAATATTCCAAATTAGTCTTTATACCTAGTCATTGTCCACCACAAGTCCCAAATCACTCTAATATTTCCCCAAGGCATGCAGTTATCTTACCATAGAACCCATATAATACTCTGACACTCTCCCACTTTGGTTAAACCCTCTTCTTTAGGTAACTTCCCGACTTCTAATTTCTATACCTAACCTACTATTAATTCAACAACTGCGAGACTCCCTTCCGCCATGTACTTCCTCATCCTTCGCTGCCCAATTATTGCCTTTAAATCAAAATCCATTTTTGTATCACTTGGATCGCTAGATCGCTACCAACTTTAAACCTCCCCGAAGATCATCTTCCTCGAGCCATCAACACTAGGAACACTGATTCGATTCTGAATCACTGCACACCGCGATCTCTGACAGTCACTTCCCCGGCACCTTCTCACAATACCCTGCCCCAAAGGCGAATTGGGGAAAACCATAACACTGGTGAACTTAACACATTCATCAAGGACAACGACACCACATCACAGATGAAAATTCCACCACACTCGGAAATACCAAGTCTTGTTACTCCATCAACCCAAACGTGACCGCTCATAGTCTGATTGCCTTTCCTCCGCCGAAAATAAAACACTGAACCTCTTAATCATACACTGACAAAAACCTCCTTTCAAGTCGTTTGCTGCCCCGACACATAGACAATCATCCTACCATTACATCAATACTGTGTGATAACAACTCGTGAACATCATAGCAATTTGTACATAGCCTCAAGACTATAAAAAATACAGCTACTGAGCTGAAATAACAGAACATCCTTTCGTAAGGCGACGACATTAACCCAATTGAATACACAGAGGGAAACATCCTGCACCACCTCAGTTGTACCATCACAATTTATCGATCCCCAATTGATAACAAGTGCTTCGCGTCGCATAAGATTGAATAGGAAAGAAATGAAGGCATAAGCCTCCAAGGAATCAAGCCACACGATGAGGAATCAAGAAGGGAAGTGCTCATAACAACCCTATAGCCTCTAGAATATAAGTACAAACGTCTTTGTACCGATCCGCAAGACTCTACTAGACTTGCTCATGACCCGTGAGACCTAAGTGAACCTAGTGATCTGATACCATGTCGTCACAATCCAAAATTCATTAAAGTCCGTGATGGGCCTAACTCTGTTGTCAGACAAGCCAACAATTAAATAATTAACTTCATTACTTATTTTAATACTTTTGAAATCATAATTTTCTTCGATTAAAATGTAAGAGATGAAATTTAAAAAGTGAAAGGCAATATTTTAAAACTTTAATACAGAACAACCTGTGAATACCTAATTTTTTCACTATTTTTAACATCTCCTAAATTTATTATTGCAATTTTTTCTTATTACAAAAAATACCAAAGAAAAAATATTGTCTTTTTGTGCGTTTGCTCTTTTAATTGACTAATTATTTGATAAGTTAATCAAACTAATTTCTCATATTATTAATTCAATTGTTAGCTAATGAGTTTTATTAGGTTTAATTTTATTAGTTAGTATTTAGGCTAATTAGATTATAGTTTAATGAGATAGGATTAAAGGAAAATGGTTAAAATTGAAATGGTTGAGTGGCTAAGAGTGCAATTTTAATGCCAATTAAATGGCTGCTAGGAGAGGGTTAAAACGACGTAGTTTTAAAAAAAACTACATCGTTTCATTAAGTAAAACCAAGATCCAATCTCAGCCCTTCAATTCTCAAGATCCAACGGTCCTAGTTTAATTTCCTCCAAGGTATATAATCCTTTGTAAAGCAGATTTTTGGCCATTTATTTTTAATACAAACCCTAGACCCCTCTCTCTTCACTCTCTCCTCTCTCTCACCCTCTCTTAAGTCGTTGCTGCCCCTTCCACTGTCACCACCGTGCGCCGCCACCAGTGGTGCTCCAAACAGCATCAAACCTACACCATCTCCTTCCTCTGCTCACCCCCTTTCTAGACCTACAACCCAAATTCCCCAAATCTCCACCAAAAATCGATAAACCCAAACCCTAATCGCGTCGTCGCGTTGACGCCTCTGCCCCACCGCGGGCCACCGCCCAAAACCCCTCAAAATTTCACTATTTCCTCGTCTCTTCATCTTTTACTCGTATCCGAACCCCAAATCCTCAAAATCCATCTCAATCTCCATGAATCTTCAAAAAACCGAAACCCTAGCCGCCTATTTCTCCTCAAATTCATCAAGTTTGAGAGCTCACCACTACTTAATACCTACATGAGTGTGTGTTTCTTCCCTAATCTACCGTTCTTTCTTGGTTTGAAGTCGAAATCCTGGTGGCTAAATTCCGACGGGTTACATACGAGCCTTTCTCGTTGCGGAGTTCGTTATTGGACTTTAGTTTGATTGGAGTTGATAATGACGGGCCAACAACAAGAAGAGCGTCCGGCGTCAAAACTTCATCCATCACTGCTCGAATCACCACCACTGCTTCACCAACACTGTCTCGGGCACTCGCGTTTCCGGTGCACACTAATCCCTTATGTCCCTTTTTCTTTTTCTTTTCTTTCTGTTTCATTGTAGTTTGCTTAGGACTAAATTTCTGATTTTTCTTATTTGTTTGTTCATGTGTTTTATTTATCTTTAGTTAAGTCATTAGTTAGTTTAGAGTCAGTTATATTAGTTGTCGCTTAATATTTTCAAATCATGTACTTAGTCGATCGTTTAGGTTTCTATTAATCGTTGTTCAATAGGTTATCAATGTTCATTTGAGTTGTATTTCAGGTAGTGTTTCCTGATTCCAATTTTCTACGGTTTAGTTCTCATAAATCGATTGTCATTAGTTTAGTTTGTTTGAATATTTAGGTCGATTACATATAAGTCTTGTTTCTGTTTTGCTAGTTCTTAGTTGGTTTAAGTTTGAGTATATAAGATGAATTTCAGTCATGTGTAGATAAAAACTGAATACTTGAGTTTAAAGTACATGGTTGTTGGGTATTTTACTGTTTTAAACATGCTGGAAACAACTGCTCTGCTTTGTGTCAGAATTTGGTGAAAAATGAACTGTTTTAGCACACAAGTTAGTCCTTTTGGACAGATTTTTGGTGAACCAAAATCTGTCCAAAAGGACTTATTTTTCCTATTTAAAGAGTTCATTTTTTCAGACTTAAGGGGACACTCTTACACTAACATATTCTGGACATCTCTATTCACCCAAAAAGAACATAAGTTTGAAGAAAAATTTCAGTTGAAGCTTCCTTTAACAAGCTGAAATTGTGAGCTCTAGGAGTGAGTCTTAGAGTTTGTTTCTGAGTTTCCTTCTCTTGAAAGTCACTAGTTTTACTAAGATTTCTGGGCTGTTTTAACACTGCTGATTTCACTACTGCTGTTTTTTCTCGTTTTCACCGCTATATTTTGGTGTTCCTCCATTTCAGGTAACTCCCTCAATTGATGTTGTAATTTTTTATCCGAATGAGAGTGTGAATGAGATGATTCAAGCTTCTATATTCTGTTTCATGCCATGAATATGTTGTGCTCCTTTTGACTATTTGATACATGTATTGAATATATGTGATGTAATAGTTCTAGTTTCATTATTCCCTTGTCAAGTTATTATATCTATAAGTTGTATGAGGTATTTACAATGTTTGTACCGAAGACTAGCATTTTGATTTTTGATTGTAGAGTTTGCATAAAGTTAATAACTTAGAGTAGTTTTATATGCTAAAAAAAAGAAGAAAAGGTTGGCGAGGCATCAAATAACTGAGTCATCATGGTGCTTTAAGAGAGGAACAATTTGAGCAAAAATATGTTTTCTTTTTCAAGCATGTCACTCACTTCCTTCCTTTCTTTATTTTTCATTTTTGTTGTCATGTAGTCAATATGTCATTTGGGTTGTTGATATGTTACCCGGGTAGTAATTCAAAATATAGTTTAGTAAAAGAATTAATTGAAGTATTAAAATTTAAAAAAGGGCTCTTGGCCGTAGTTTCTTTTTTTTTTAGAATTCATGTAATAATTTCTTTTTTTGAATTACCAGTTCTTATTGACTTTACATGGCTTTAAAGTTAAAACATGAAATTATCGGAATTTGCTTGTTTTAGGCATGAACATTAGAATATGATTCTTATTTTTCCGTTCTTTTAAAATGTTTGACCCAACTCATATATATAAAATACGTACATATGTATGTATTTGTTTAGTCAACTAACCTCGATAAAAATCGGATTTTTCTTTTATGAAATAATTTAATCTCTTTTATAATTAATTTAAACGCTAGGCAATTAGTAGGTGCCCTTTAACTCACGGAATCGCTTGTGTAGCGTGATGTTTTAACATTCAATAAATTTTAATTCAATAATAGCATACCATTTCTACTAGCTTTAATTAATTTCTAATTATTCCTTTTTTTTTGCTTAAAATCGCGGATTCGCTTGCGTAGTGCGATAGTTAATTTTTAATTAATTCCTTAAATGTAGTAATTTCTTTTTAAAATAATAATATACTAATAATCTTCGTCATAATTGCGGATTTTCTTGCGTAGCACTTTTATGATAAAATTAATAAATTTTGTCTCGATCACGCATTCGCTTGCGTAGCGTGATTATGACAACGTAATTTATCCAAAAATTATTTTCCTTGATAAATCTAATAATCAAGAAGTAAAAGCGGACAAGTAAAACACAGAAACTAATAAAGTACAGTTTATTCCGAATTAATTTAAGCCAAGTTTAAGCCAATAAAGCGACCGTGCTAGAACCACGGGACTCGGGAATGCCTTATACCTTCTCCCCGATCTACAGAATTCCTTATCCGAACTTTATTTTCGCAGACCAATAATAAAAGATTCAAACCTTCCTTTGACTAGGGATTCAAATAAAGGTGACTTGGAACACCAATAAAAAAATCAATTCCAAGTGGCGACTCTGAATAACAAAATAATTCCTATTTCAAAATTGTCACTTTAATTGGAAAAACTCTTTAAATCACAATCCATATAACACATATCTTCTCTTGGGGGTTAGAAAAGGGGTGTGACAGCTCTGGCGACTCGGTTGGGGACAACCAGAATTCGAGCTTGTACATGTTGACTTTTTATGTGGCTTCATTAATTTTGTATATATTGTGATTCATTTGTGCCTAATGTGCTACTTGTTAGCTTTTTACGGCTTTGATATTGTTGAAATGTACATATAAATTATCTTCTCACGCACCCCTTCTAAGTCTTCTTGAAACTAAAAATTGGGCATTTGCTTGACATAGCCCACTTTCTTTGAGATAGCCGAGGTACTTGTCACCCGGTGAAGGATTTTAGTCACACATGTTTTAGGCGGGGGGCACCACCAGTTAAGCTGGAAAGCAATGCTACCGGTATACTGACCCTCCTCGGCTCGAGTTGTCCACTCGAGTAAGCCAGTCTAGATACATTCTTCACTAGGATTTAAACCTAGAAGAACAAACCTCATGTCGGGATCCCTAGTAGGTTCGCTTTATTTACATCACGTGCATTTAACTTAACGAAACTCGACACACGGGTCGGGTCCGTATAAGACAGGTATCCTCTTTGAGACCATCATGTCCACTTTTTTGCTACTTGTTACATCATTTGGAAGGCTTGCTTGCGTTGTTGACCGGCTTTAGAAAATAGTTGAGCAGAATTTTAAAAAAAGAAAAAAAACATTCTCCTAGTTTAGTACAAATAATCTTTTTGTTTTTACTAAGATTTTGTAGTAGTATGACGTGAGGTGTAAATATTAATTTCATAAAAAGTCAAAAGAGAAAAATACTCAGTTTCACCGAACTACGCGGGTTTGATTCTCACAGGATGTGAGATACGTAGGCAACCTTTATCGGGTCTAGCCCACAATTTTCAAAAAAAAATCCAAAAATATTTCCTTTAGTTCCTTCGATAGAAAGTCTTTCTTTTAGACCACAATTTTCAAAAAATTCAAAAAAATATTTTCCTTTACTTCTTTCTTTATGAAAATCTTTCTTTTGGACCCCAATTTTTTAAAAAAAATCCAAAAGTATTTTGTTTTACTTCATACGTTAGAAAAATCTCTCTTTGAGTCCCCAATTTTTTATTTTTTTTAAAATCTAAAAATATTTTCTTTTAATTTCTTCTAAAAATCCAAAAAAAAAAAACATTTTTCATTATTCTTTAGAATTTTTTTTTCTTTTTTCTTTTGTGAAAGTTGAAAAGAAAATTCAAGATTCAAAAAAAAATTCTTTAGAAGTCTATCTTTCATAAATTTAATATAGAATTCTAAAAAATCCAAAAAATATTTTTTCTTTCGAAATTCACCGAAAAATAAAGAATGAAAAAAATCGAAATCAAAAAATATTTTCTTTCTCCTTTATAGTCTTTCTTTCGAAAATTAAAAATGAAAGAATTCAAAATTCAAAAAAGAGTTAGTTTATTTCCTTTATTCCTGATATTCCCGAGCTACGCAAGATCTGATTCATATTCTCACATGATACATAGGCAACTATCATCTGGTTTATCCCACATTTTTCAAAAAAAAAAGAGCTTAACATTCCACATGTGCATAAAATTTTCCTGAAAAAATGCTATTTTTGTCTGGTTATATATGCCGAGACAACCTTTGAACCTCTCTCGGGAGTACCTTAGGGTCATTTTTGTTAAAGTAGCCATTTTGTTTATTTTACCTATTTTTTATTATTATTTTTGTCTCCATGCTTAGCCATTTTTACCGAGAAATTCTTTAAGCCTTTTGTAGAAGAATCAAAATGTCATTTTTATAATAATAGTCATTTCCCTACTTCTTGTGTCTGCTAATTCAAAAATAGTAAAGAGATTGAGTTCTAAATGGTGTTTTTCTTTTTTAAAATAAATAAAATGGAATAATCAGAATTTCATATAGCTTAGGAAAGTCCTGACCCCTTTTTATCTTATTCTTAGGTTCACCATGAATTCTCCACAAAGAAGCAACCAAAAAAGGGTAAGGGATGAGACACCTCCTATGTTTTTTATAAGATATAAGACCCCGAGTAGTCTCTGTAATTGGTGGGCTAGTTTTGCGAAATAGGAACGGAATCAAGTATTTAAGCATCTCAAATTCCTCACAAACATCATGGGATTAAGCATAACAGAGATTTAATCGAGGCTCTAGTAGGTTTTTGGGACCCCCTGAACAATGTCTTCAGGTTCAAAGATTGTGAAATGGCACCTACATTGGAAGAATTAGGTGGGTTTACCGGATTAGGGAGGGACCTTCGTGGGATAAAGCCTGCTGCTCCGAGAAAAATTGGTATGAACAACTTTTTGAAAAAGTTATGCCTCCGTCGAATTCTGATGGGTTGCTTGGACGAAGGTTGGGTTCCGTTGGAATATTTCTATGACAGATTTGGGACGAGAAAGGGTTTGAAAACTTCTCGGGCACAGAATTCATCAACCAATTGAGTTACGACACATGAAGGGAGTTGAGAGTCTTCGTGTTCATGATATCATTTTTGGGGATCATGGTCTTTCTAGAGTGCGGTGGGCGCATCAGAATTCGATTAGCTGCGGTAGTCTCGTTTTTGCAAAGTAGCGAGGATCACACCATTCTTCCCATGATTCTGGGAGATATTTTTCGAGCTTTGACCCGCTTCCAAAAGGGTGAATATTACTTCGAGGGATGCGACATTTTACTGCAGATGTGGTTCATAGAGCACCTTTATCATCATCCAATAGTAATAAATTTCAATGACAATTGGCTGAATTACATCTGATGTCACCCAGACAGGGCCGCAACTTGTAATCTTCCAGAAGGGGTGAGGGCTTGGTGGACATTGCTCGGTTCGTTGAGTGCTGATAGAATCACTTGGAACAATTATTGGTTCCCTTCTGCTAGGATCATGCATATGTCGACGTATCGTCCGTTCTTAATACTCATGGGTTTCAGTGGTTTCCAACCCTATGCACCCCTACGCGTCATGCGCCATCTAGGGAAAGAGCAAAAGAGGCCCCCGACTGAGGACATGCGTCCGTTCATGTGGGAATTCAAGTTAGAGGAACCTCCAAGGGAGTCATATGCACAAAAGGTTTGGTTTGGTGATGGATTTTCTGATTTGGACGAGATGGTAGCTGATCGTGAACGTGGGGAGGTAAGCCTCGCATACCTTGAGTGGTTTCACAACCAGGCTATCCCATAGCAAAGGCCAGAAAGATCCATACGACATGCGACTGATTGGGAAGAGGAGATCGAGGCCAAAGTTAGAGAAACCAGAAGGGAAGTAACACTAGAGTTCCAATCCCGTATTGACATTTTACAAGAAGATAAAGGCTTTCTGGAGACAGCCATGGACATACAACAGGTTGATTTCGAGCGGGAAAAGGCAAAATGGGCACAAGAGAGGCGAGCACTCAAAGCTCAAATTAGGTAGGAAAAAGTGATCATTACCGCTCAACAACAAGAAGAAAGAGAAGCTCAGTTCAAGGTGGTCTATGATCATGAGCGCAGAGGTTTTGACCCGTTAATACAAGGTCTGAGGGATCAGATAGAGGCGAGTTGAGTCAAGAAAGGAGCGCCAGATCGCGGAGTTTGAAATAGAAAGACATCACTACCAAAGTATGATCAATCGGTTGGAGGGGGAGTCACTGGAAATTCGGCGCCAAAGAGATATGGCCTTGGAGCGCGAGCGTGATGCACTGGATCTAGCTGAGACCCGTGGTCAACAAAATCAAGAGTTTCACTTGGCTCAGGAACACATTAAGGGAAAGATCCTCGAGGTATCCATATATACCTCCCGAGCTTGCAGGAGTTGTCAGGTAATGACGCCCGAACGATTTGCTGAAGTATCATTGAACGTCGCTCGTCACATATCTGCAGATTTAGAGAAGATATACCGCGATGTTGGGGGTCAACCGCAGGAATAATCTCCATGACTACAATAATTCTGGTGGATTCTCTTGAAGAATTTTGGATCTTCTTTTAGCTGGCAGATCATTTTGACTGTTTCTTTGTGGTTTTTGAGTATGTAAGAGTCTTTTGTTGTTTTGAGTCTTGTTATTTTGCCCTTTGTCTTAAAAAGTCTGTTTGAGTCAAGTATGGTCTTGTTTAAATGGTTATCTTTGTGTAATTCTTGTTATTGAGTCTTGTACCAAAAAATGAAAAAGATTTTGTTTTAGAAAAAAAATTGAAAAAGAACCAAAAATATTTGTTTCGTATAAAAAAAAGAAAAAAAAGGGTCGTGTCCCTGAACTACGTGATGATCTGATTCATGCGGTGACATGATACGTAGGCAACCCCTAAAAGGTTCGATCAAAATATTTCAATAACTCTAAAATGAGGGAACAAAAATAGGCAAGTGAAAAGAAAACCGAAAAAATGAGAAAGAGAAGAAAAAAAAAAGAGAAGAGAAAAAGAAAAATTTGAGAGAACCAATAAGCAGCAGCCTTATAAGCCGGGATGAAACATGAAGCATTCCAAAAGCATGTTAGAAACGGTGACAATGTTAGGAAAATGGCATATTACGTGTGATTCATATTTGCAAAATGCTTAACCCTAACACGTTTGTTGTCTCTTAGTCAGTAAGCTCAAGGTGGTTGGTTTGTGGTGAAACTGGAAACACATCATTACTTCACCAGATCTAAAGGGAAAGTACCGATGTCTAATAATGATGAAATCGAGTTGGTCAGTGATGACCCCCATGGTCAGTCAGTTGAGCAGAGTCGGAGAAGTGAGAAGATTAAAACAACAACTGGCTGATGTATATCAGGCTTGGGTCTCCGGGTCAGCCTCCGCCTCAAGGTCCCTCAGAAGGAACTTCTACTGTACCCCTGGCTACTCAACCACCGCCCCATGCAACGAGTGGTCGCATTCTACCACCAGGGTATGTGCCAAACTACAGCTTCCATGCCACTCCTAGAACCTCTAATGTGCGACCTCCAGCCGCACCCGTCAGGAACACCCCTCTTGTCGTGTCTGGCGCGCCGGTATATACAATCTCGCCACCACCTCCTATCGCGAGGCCAAACAACGATCCACCACCCCATGCTTGTGATGGCCAATACTACTCTCCAAATATGGATTTCAGGGTCTCGACTCCATACAACCAAACTCCTCAGTACGAGTCCCCGGTGGAAAATGAAAATCCTGCCTAGACAGTAGAGCCAGATGAGATGGCCAGGAAGATGAAAAGTCTTGAACAAAACATAAAGAACATACAAGGACTAGGCGGTCACAAAATTGTATCTTTCAATGATCTATGCATGTTCCCTCACATCCATTTTCCGCCAGGGTTCAAGACCCCAAAATTTGAGAAGTATGATGGACACGGCGACCCCATCGCCCACTTGAAAAGGTACTACAACCAGCTCAGTGGTGCAGGTGGAAAAGAAAAATTACTGATGGCTTATTTTGGGGAAAGTCTTGCGGGTAGCCTCAGAATGATTCATCGATCAAGATATCTCTCAATGGTATGTCTGGGACGACATGGCTCGGGCCTTCATCAAGCAATTCCAGTACAACATAGATATTGCACCATATCGCAATTCCCTGTCCAATATGAAGAAGACGACGACTGAAAGCTTTATGGAGTATGCAATCAAGTGGAGGGGCAAGCGGCTAGAGTCAAGCCACCCATGGATAACCATGAGTTGATCGCTATTTTTCTGGAGGCTCAAGAGCCTGATTACTTTCAGAACATGATGTCCGCGATAGGTAGACTGGCAGAATTATAAGTCAAGCTGCTCTCAAAGCCACTACTCAAGCTATCCAAAATGGGTCGGGAAGTTTCGCAAATAAAAAGAAGAGAGATGAAGGGTCCATGATGACTTCAGGATCCAGGGAAGTTCAAAGGGGGGCACCACACCCTTATGTGCAAGTTCAGCAGGGGAAATCCAGCTACCCTCAACATTATTATCCTCTGCCAATTCCTCAATACTCTGTGGACCCACCACAGTACATAGTGTTCAATGCTCAGTCTTATGCTCAGCCTCTCATCAGAAAGTACGGGCACCAGCTCCAAGGATCCCCCGAGCTCAGCAGCAAAATTGCCGGGCACCCTACAATGCTCGTCCCAGGCAGGATTATGGTCGAGAGCAAAGGCCGGCAAAAAAATTCATCCCATTGTTTGAATCATTCTCTAGTTTATTCCAGAAGCTGAAGCAAATAGGCGTGATTGGACCCATCGCTCCCCACCATATGCATCTTGATTCACATGGATTTCAAGCAAATGCTAGATGTGAATATCATTCAGGGGCCCCGGGACATAACACTGATGACTGCTGGACTCTGAAAAGAGCCATAGAAAGAGTAATTGCTGAAAAACTGATTGTGGTGACAAATGAAGAGGACCCTCCTAATGTGACCAACAACC